>JAACNH010000943.1:103517-113632 GCA_019447015.1 Hymenochirus boettgeri | reverse complement strand
GATAATAGGTAAAAGAGATATCGATAAGATAGCTAGATGATAGATAGATAGAGATAGATAGAGAGATCGAGAGATTAGATAATAGGAGATAGATAGATGATAGATATATAGATAGATGGATATAGATAGATAGATGATAGATATAGATAGATAGATAGATGGATATAGATAGATAGATGATAGATAATAGGTAGATAGATGATAGATTAATAGATAGATGATAGATATATATAGATAGATATATGGAAAAAGATATATAGATGATAGATAGATTGATCGATAGATGATAGATAGAGAGTGTCGTAGGGGGGCCCAACGGCCTATTCAAAATTTTGCTGAGAGGCCCACTGAGTTCTAGTTATGCCTGTGTGTGTGAAAGAGTGTGTGTGAGGGGGCCCATCTTGTCTTTGAGGCCCATCCTGTGTGCACAACTGCTGACAGTAGCCAGAGGATACAGCTCCTACCATCATGCATGTCCCTTGCACCACAACAGCTGTGGACTGGGAGATAGATGATAGAAAGATAGATAGATAGACACAGAGAAAGAGAGATAGATGATAGATAGATAGATAGACACAGATAGATGATAGATAGATATAGATAGATAGGTAGATAGATATAGATAGATAGATAGGCAGATAGATAGATAGATAGATGATAGATAGATAGATAGAGAGATGATAGATAGATAGAGAGATAGATAGATAGCAGATAGATAGATAGATGATAGAAAGATAGATAGATAGATAGATGATAGATAGATAGAGAGATAGATAGATAGATAGCAGATAGATAGATAGATAGATAGATAGATAGATAGATAGATAGATAGATAGACAGATGATAGATAGATGATAGATAGAGAGATAGATAGATAGATAGATGATAGATAGATAGAGAGATAGATAGATAGATAGATAGATAGATAGATAGATAGATAGACAGATGATAGATAATAGATAGATAGATATATAGATAGACACAGAGAAAGAGAGATAGATAGATATATAGACACAGATAGATAGATAGATAGATGATAGATAGATATAGAGATAGATAGATAGATGATAGATAGATAGAGAGATAGAGAGATAGATGATAGATAGATAGAGAGAGATAGATAGATAAATAGATAGATAGAAAGATAGATAGATAGACACAGAGAAAGAGAGATAGATAGATAGATATATAGACACAGATAGATGATAGATAGATATAGATAGATAGGTAGGTAGATAGATATAGATAGATATATAGACACAGATAGATGATAGATAGATAGGTAGGTAGATAGATATAGATAGATGATAGATAGGTAGGCAGATGATTGATAGATACAGTAGATAGACAGATGATGATAGATAGATGATGATTAGATAGCTGATGGATGCTAGATAGATGATAATAGATAGGATTAGATAGATGATAGAAGATACGGTAGGTAGATAGATTGAAGATAGATAGATTTTTTAGTAGAATTTTATAGACACAGATAGATGATAGATAGATGATAGGTAGGTCAGATAGATTATGATGATAGATAGACCTTAGGCAGATGATTGATTGCTAGATAGATAACAGTAGATAGACAGATGGATGTAGATTAGATGAGAAGAGATGATGATAGATAGGCTGGATCGGAGGATAGATAGATGATAAGAGATAGGTAGATAGATGAATAGATAGATGAGGTGAGGTAGATAGATATAGATAGATAGATAGAATATAGACACAGATAGATAGATAGATCGATCGGTGAGGTAGATAGATATAGAGAGCTAGATAGGCAGAGATTGATAGATAGATACAGTAGATAGACAGATGATGATAGATAGATGATAGATAGATGGTAGATAGATAGCTGGATGGATGGATAGATAGATGATAATAGATGGATAGATAGGTAGATATAGATAGATAGGTAGATAGATGATAATCAGATGGATAGATAGGTAGATATAGATAGATAGGTAGATAGATGATAGATAGATAGGTAGGTAGATGATATACATAGATAGATAGATAGGTAGGTAGGTAGGTAGATAGATATATTGTGCTAAACAATAAAAGTGCCTAGTGCAGTGTCTATAGTAGATTTACCATTCTCCTAAAAAGTGGCCAACGGATATCAGAAAAACAGTGCAATTTATATTGTTTAGCACGCGATATCAGAAACATGCACTTTATATGGTTTAGACACGGATATCAGAAAAATGCACTTTATATGGTTAGCACGGATATAAGAAACATGCACTTTATATGTTGAGAAAGGATATCAGAAACATGCCACTTATATGTTAGCACGGATATATAAGAACATTCCACTTTTTATATTGTTTTAGCACGGATATAAGGAAACAGCCATTTATATTGTTAGCACGGATATGCAGAAACATTGCACTTTATATGTTTTAGCATGGATATAGAAACTGCACTTTATATGTTAGCACGGATATCAGAAACTGCACTTGATATGGTTAGCACGGGGATATACAGAAACATGCACTTTAATTGTAGAATGGATATAAGAAACATTGCCACTTTATATTGTTAGCACGGATATAAAAACATGCACTTTATATTGTTACACGGCGGATATCACAGTAACATGAAATTTATATGTGTTAGAGGATATAAGAAACATGCACTTTATTAGTTTGCACGGCTATCAGGAAAACATGCACTTTAATTGTTTAGCAAGGATATAAGAAACATGCACTTTATATAGTTTAGCACGTGAATTATCAGAACACAATGCACTTTATAGGGTTTAGCACGGATATAAGAAACATTGCACTTTCTATTGTTAGCAAGGAATAAGAAACATGCACTTTTATATAGTTTAGCACGGCTATCAGCAACACCATGCACTTTATATTGTTTAGCCCCGGATATAAGAAGAAAAATTGCACTTATATGTGTTGTAGCACGGATATCAGAAAAATGCATTTATATTGTTTAGCACGGATATCAGAAACATGGCACTTTTATAGTTTAGCACGGGATATCAGAAACATGCACTTTATATTGTTTAGCAATGATATCAGAACAACATGCATTTATATTGTTTAGCACTGATATCAGAAACAATGCACTTTATATAGTTTTAGCACGAGGTATCAGAAACAGCACTTTATATTGTTTAGGCACTGATATAGAAACAGCCACTTGATCTTGTTTAGTACGATATAAGAAACATGCACTTTATATTGTTTAGCACGGATATAGAAAACATGCCACTTGATATTGTTAGCACGGATATCAGAAACATGACACTTTAATTGTTTAGCACGGGAGATAGGAACATGGCACTTTATTATTGTTTAGCACGGATATAATGAAACATGCACTTTATATTGTTAGCACGGATATCTGAAAAAACATGCACTTTATATGTTAGCACGGATATAAGAAACTGCCCTTTATATTGTTTAGCAGGATATCAGAAACATGCATCTTTATATGTTTAGCAGGATTATACGAAAATGCACGTTGCACTTATATTGTGTAGCCGGATATCATAAAATGCACTTTATATGTTAGCCACGGATATCAGAAACATGCACTTAATATTGTTTAGCACGGTATCAGAAACATGCACTTCTATATTGTTTAGCACGGATATCAGAAAAACATGCCACTTTATATAGTTAGCAAGGATATCAGAAACATGCACTTTATATGGTTTAGCACGGATTATAAGAAAAACATGCACTTTATATCAGTTTAGCACGGATAATCAGAAACATGCACTTATATTGTTTAGCACGGATATAAGAAACATGTCCACTTTGTATTGTTTAGCACGGATATCTAGAACATGCCACTTTATATTGTTTAGCACGGATATCAGAAACATGCACTTTATATTGTTTAGCACGGATACTAAGAAACATGCACTGTATATTGTTTAGCACGGATATCAGAACCCCATGCACTTTAAATTGTTTAGCACGGATATCAGAAACATGGCACTTTATATTGTTTAGCACGGATATAAGAAACATTGCCCCACTTTTATATAGTTTAGCACGGATATCAGAAAACATGCACTTTATATTTGTTTAGCTACGGATATAAGAAAACATGCATTTAGATGGTTTAGCACGGATATCAGAACATGCACTTTTAATTGTTAGCACGGATATCAGAAACATGACACTTTCTATATTGTTTAGCACGGATATAAGAAACATGCACTTTTGTGTTTTACACGGATATGCAAAACATGCACTTTTAGATGTTTAGCACGGATATCAGAAGGAACAATGCACTTTATATGTTTAGCACGGATTATAAGAAACATGCACTTTATATGGTTTAGCACGGATATCAGAAAAATTTGCACTATATGTTTAGCACGGATATCAGAAACATGCAGTTTTATATTGTGTGCACGGATATCAGAAACATGCCCCACTTTATATTGTTAGACGGATATCAGGAAAAATGCACTTTATATTGTTTAGCACCGGATATCAGAAACATGCACTTTATATTGTTAGTAAGGACTTATAAGAAACATGCACTTTATGTATTGTTTAGCACGGATATAAGAAAAAGGCAGTTATATTGTTTAGCAAGGATATCAGGAAACATGCCACTTTATATTCTTTGTTTACGGATATAAGAAACATGCCACTTTTATATTGTTTAGCCCGGATATTAAGAAACATGCACTTTATTAGTTTAGCACGGATTATAAGAAACAGTGCCACTTTATATTGTTTAGCACGGATATAAGAAAACATGCACTTTATATAGTTTAGCACGGATATAAGAAAATGCACTTTATATTGTTTAGCACGGATATAAGAAACATGCACTTTATATTGTTTAGCACGGATATAAGAAACATGCACTTTATATAGTTTAGCACGGATATAAGAAACATGCACTTTACATTGTTCGCACGTGATATCAGAAACAGTGCACTTTATCTTGTTTAGCACGGAATATAAGAAAGAATACATCACTTGTTTGCACTTTATATGTTTAGCACGGATATAAGAAACATCGAACTTTATATTGTTAGCGGATATAAGAAACATTGCACTTTAATTGTTTAAGCACGGATATCAGAAACCCCCCCCATCACTTTTTATATTGTTTAGCACGGATATGAAGAACATGCACTTTATATTTGTTTTATAGCACGGATATAAGACATGCACTTATATTGTATTTAGCACGGAATAATAACATGCACTTTATATGGTTTAGCACGGATTATCAGAAACATGCCATTTATATTGTTTAGCACGATATCAGAAACATGCACTTTATATTGTTTAGCGGATACAGAAACATGTACTTTATATTGTTTTAGCACGGATATAGAAACATGCCACTTTATTGTTTAGCACGGATAATAAGAAACATGACACTTTATATTGGGTAGCACGGAGATAAGAAAAATGACACTTTATATGTGTAGCCAGGATAGAAGAAACATGCCACACTTTATATTGTTTAGCCCGGATATAAGAAAATGCCACTTTATATTTATTGTTAGCACGGATATCAGAAACCTGCACTTTATATTGTTTAGACACGGATATCAGAAACATGCCACTTTATTATTGTTTTAGACACGGGATATCAGAAAATGCACGTTATAGTGTTAGCATGGATTATAAGAAACATGCACTTTATATTTAGCACGGATTATAGAAAACATGCCCACTTTATATTGTTGAGCACGGATATCAGAAAAATGCTTTATATTGTTTAGCACGGATATCAGAAAACATTGCACTTTATATTGTTTAGCACGGATTAAAGAAAATGCAATTTATATTGTGTTAGCCGGATATCAGAAACATGCATTTATATTGTTAGCACGGATTATCAGAAAACTGCACTGTATATTGGTAGCAAGGATATAAGAAACAGGCCACTTATCTTGTTTGAGCCACGGATATAAGAAACATGAACTTTATATTGTGTAGCAAGGATATCAGAAAAAGGCACTTTATATTGTTTAGCACGGATATTCAGAACATGCACTTTATATGTTTAGCACGGTCTATCAGAAAACATGCCACTTTATATTGTTTGCAGGATATAAGAAACATGCTACTTGTATATTGTTTAGCACGGATATCAGAAACATGCACTTTATATTGTTTAGCAAGGATATAAGAAACATGCACTTTATATTGTTTAGCACGGATATAAGAAACATGACTTTGATATTGTTTCGCACGGTATAAGAAACATGACCACTTTATATTGTTTAGCACGGATATCAGAACCATTGCACTTTATATGTTAGCACGATATAAGAAACATGCCACTTTTATATTGTTTAGCACGGATATCAGAAACATGCACTTTATATGGTTTTAGCCACCCGGGATATAAGAAATGCACTTTTTATTGTTTATCACGGCTATAAGAAACATGCACTATATTGTGTAGCACGGATATCAGAAACATGGCACGTTATATATTGGTTAGCAACCGGATATAAGAAAAATGACACTTTATTTGTTTAGCAGGATATACAGAAACATGCAATTTAATTGTTTAGCACGGCTATAAGAAACATGCACTTTATTATTGTTTAGCCCCAGGATTTATAGACATGACTTCTTTATTGTTTAGCACGGATCTCAGAAACATGCACTTTATATTGTTTAGCACGATATAAGAACATGACTTTACTATGTTTAGACGGATATAAGAAACATGCACTTTTATATTGTTTAGCACGGAGATCAGAAACATGCACTTTATTATTGATTTAGCCGGATATCAGAAAACATGCACTTTATATTGGTTTTAGCAGGATATCAGAACAGCACTTTATATGTTTAGCACGGCTATCAGAAAACATTGCACTTTCTCTTGTTTAGTAAGGATATCAGAAACAGGCACTTTATATTGTTAGCACGGATATAAGAAAAATGACTTTATATGTTTAGCACGGATATCGAAACATGCCATTTATCTGTTTAGCAAGGTGATATCAGAAACCTGCACTTTATATTGTGTAGCACGGAGTATCAATGAAATCATTGCACTTTCTATTGTTTAGCCACGGATTATAAGAAACATGCACTTTTATATTGTTTAGCACGGAATTATAAGAACATGACACATTTATATGTTTAGCAAGGCTATCAGAAAATGCACGTTATATTGTTTAGCACGGATATCAGAAACATGCCACTTATATGGTTTAGCACGGATATAAGAAACATGCACTTATATTTGTTTAGCACGGATATCAGAAAACATGCAACCACTTTTTATTTGTTTTTAGCCACGGATATAAGAAACATGCACTTTATATGGTTTAGCACGGAATAAGAAACATGCCGTTATATTGTTTAGACCCGGATATAAGAAACAGTGCACTTTTTATATTCGTTTAGCACGGCTATCAAGAACATACACTTTATATTGTTTAGCAACGGAGTATAAGAAACATGACACTTTCTATTGTTAGCACGGATATAGAAACATGCATTTATATAGTTTAGCACGGATATCAGAAACATGACCACTTTATATTTTAGCACGATTATAACGAAACATGCACGTATATTGTTTAGCACGGATATAAGAAACATGCACTTTATATTGTTAGAACGGATAACAGAAACATGCACTGTATATTGTTTAGCACGGATATAAAGAAACATGCACTTTATATTGTTAGCACGGATATCAGAAACATGCACTTTATATTGTTAGCACGGATATAAGAAACATGCACTTTATATATGGTTAGCTAAGAGATATCCGGAAACATGCACTTTATTTGGTTTAGCACGGATATAAGAAACATGCCATTTATATTGTTAGCACGGATATAGAAACATGCAATTGATATGTTTAGCACGGATATCAGAAAATGCACTGTATATTGTTAGACACGGATTATAAGAAACATGCAATTTATATTGTTTAGCACGGATATCAGAAACATGCACTGATTAGTTAGCACGGATATCAGAAACATGCACTTTATTGGTTAGCACGGGATATAAGAAACATTGCCACTTTATATTGTTTAGCAACGGATATAGAAACATTGAGCACTTTATATGTTTAGCACGGCTATAAGAAACATTGCACTTTATATTGTTTAAGCCCGGCTATCAGAAACATGCACTTATATTGTTGAGACGACGGTATCAGAAACATGCACTTATATTGTTTAGCACGGATATAAGAAACATGCACTTTATATTGTTTAGCACGGATATCAGAAACATGCACTTTATATGTTTTAGAACGGATATAGAAACATGCACTTTATATTGTTTAGCACGGATATCAGAAACATGCATTTTATGTTAGCCACGGATATAAGAAACATGC
Source organism: Hymenochirus boettgeri (assembly GCA_019447015.1). Classification (NCBI taxonomy): domain Eukaryota; kingdom Metazoa; phylum Chordata; class Amphibia; order Anura; family Pipidae; genus Hymenochirus; species Hymenochirus boettgeri. Next base: position 105,298 of record JAACNH010000943.1, on the reverse strand, counting down.
ACGTATATGTTTAGACACGGATATCAGAAAAACATGCACTTTATATTGTTTAGCAGGATTAAGAAACAGCCACGGTAATATTGTTTAGACACGGCTATAAGAAAATGCACTTTATATTGTTAGCACGGAATAGCAGAAAATGCACTTTAATGTTTAGGAAAGGATTAAGAAAACATGCACTTTATATGTTTAGCACGCGATTATCAGAAAACATGCCCACTTTATATTGTTTCTAGCCGCGGGTATTAAGAAAAATGCACTTATATTGTTAGCACGGATTAACGGATATCAGAAACATTGCACTTTACTGTTTAGCACGGATATAAGAAATGCACTTTTTTTATATTGTTTAGCACGGATATAAGGAAACATTGCACTTTATATTGTTGCACGGATATAAGAAACATGCACTTTATATTTGTTTAGCACGGAATCAGCAACAGCACTTTATTATTGTTTAGCAAGGAAGTATCAGAAACATGCCACTTTATATTGTTTTCTAGCACACGATATAAGAAACATGCACTTTATATTGTTTAGCACAGATATCCGAAACATGCCACTTTATATGTTTAGAACGGATATAAGGAAAAACATTGCACTTTATATTGTTTAGCACGGATATCAGAACATACACTTTATATTGTGTAGTACGGAATTCAGAAACATGCATTTAATGTTTAGCAAGGATTATAAGAAACAGCCACTTTATAGTGTTTAGTACGGATCTCAGCAAAACATGCACTTTATATGTTTAGCACGGGATCTCAGAAACACTGCACTTATATTGTTTAGCACAGATATTAAGAACATGCACTTTATATTGTTTAGCACAGATATCAGAAACATGCATTATATGTTTCGCACGGATATAAGAAAACATGTGCACTTTATATTGTTTAGCACGCGATAGCAGAAACATGCACTTTATATTGTTTAGCACGGGGATTATAAGAAACATGCACTTTATATTGTTTAGCACGGATAATCCAGAAACATGCACTTTATTATTGTTTAAGCAAGGATATCAGAAAAATGCATTTATATTGTTTCGCCCGTGATCAGACACTGCCCTTTCTATTGTTCGCCCGGCTATCTAGACCCATGCCCTTATATGTTTCGCCCGGCTCTACCGCCCCTGCCCTTCTCTTGTTTTCGCCCGGCTATCCGGCCCTGCCCTTTCTCTTGTTTCGCACGGCTCTCCCGCCCCCTGCACTTTAGCTTGTTTCGCGGCATCTCCGCCACCTGCACTTTCTCTTGTTCGCCCGGATCTTCCGCCCATGCCCTTTCTCTTGTTTCGCCCGGCTCTCCGCCCCCTGCCCTTTATTGTTTAGCACGGATCTCAGCCCCTGCCCCTTTATCTGTGTCGCCCGGATTCTCCGCAAAACATGCACTTTATATGGGTAGCCACGGATATCCGAAACATGCACTTTATCGGTTTGCACGGGCTCTTCGACCACCTGCCCCTTTCTTGCTTCGCACGGCCTCCGAACCAGCCTTTCTATTGTTTCGCCCCGGCGGATATCCGCCACCCTTGCCCCTTGATATTGTTTAGACGGATATTAAGAACCACCTGACTTTTGGTTTCTCCCGGATCTCCCGCAACATGCCCTTTTATTGTTTCTTTACCCGGCTCTCCGCCCCCTGCTGATAGATAGATAGGTAGGTAGATAGATATAGATAGATAGATAGATAGGTAGGCAGATGATTGATAGATACAGTAGATAGACAGATGATGATAGATAGATGATGATAGATAGCTGGATGGATGGATAGATAGA
>JAACNH010000943.1:0-93473 GCA_019447015.1 Hymenochirus boettgeri | reverse complement strand
TTTATTTTATATTTTTTTTATTATAGTATGCTTAATACCAGTAATTCTCAATATATACAGTATCAGGTACAAACCCGAACTACAGTATGTGTATTAATACAGTAATTCTCAATATTATATAGTATCCTGTAACCAACCAGAACTACAGTCATATGTATTAATACCAGTATTTCAATATTTATTAGTTATCCTGGTACCAACCAGAACTACCAGTATATGTAATTCAATACATTTAATTCTCTATATTATATAGTATACCCGTACAACCAGAACACAGTATAGGTATAATACCAGTAATTCTCAATTATTTATAGTATCCTGTACCAACAGACTACAGTATAGTATTAATACCAATGAATTCTCAATATTATATAGTATCCCCGTACCAACCGAACACGATATGTATTAATACCAGTGAATTCTCAATATTATATAGTATCCTGTACAACCAGAACTAAGTATATGTATAATACCAGTAATCTCAATATATTATAGTATCCTGTGTACCAACCAGAACTACAGTAATGTATTAATACCATAATTCTCAACTATTCTTATAGTCCTCTGTACAACCAGAAACTACAGTTTTGTATTAATACAAGTAATTCTCAATATTAATAGTATCCTTGTACCAACCAGAACTACTAGATATGTATATAATACCCTAATTCGCAATATAATATATCCCGTGTACCAACCAGAACTACAGTATATGTATTAATACAGTATTCTCAATATTATAAGTATCCATGACAACCGAACACAGTATATTAATACAATATCTCATATATATTATCCCGTACCCAACCAGAACTACCTGATAGTCATTAATACCAGTAATTCTCAAGATATATAGTATCCCGTACCAACCAGAAGAACTAAAGTATATGTATTAATACCAGTAATTCTCAATATTATATAGTATCTGTACCAACAGAATACGGTATATGGTATTAATACCAGAATTCCCATATTATTAGATCCTGTACCAACCAGAATCTACAGTTATGGAGTATACCAGTAATTCTCAATATTTTGTATCCCTGTACCACCCAGAATACACGTATAATGTAATACCCCTTAATTCTCTATATTATAGTATCCTTGTACAACCAGAACTACAGTAATGTATTAATCCAGTAATTCTCAATATTATATAGATCCCTACAACCAGAACTACAGTATATGTATTAATACCAGTAATTCTCAATATTATATAGTATCCGTACCAACCAGAACTACAGTATATGTATTAAACCAGTAATTCTCAATATTATATAGTATCTCTCTACCAACCAGAACTACAGTATATGTATTAATACCAGTAATTCTCAATTATTAGTATCCCTCTCAACCAGAACTACAGTATATGTATTAATACATTCAAAATTATATACCACTTCCTTCCCGAACTCGTTTTAATGTTTCAGCCGTCTATAAAGTCGCGCTTCTATTTATGTCAACCGAACTACAGTTATAGTATATACCAGAGTAATTCTCAATATTATAAGTATCCCGTACCAAAAGAACTACAGTTATGTATTATAACAGTAATTTCAATATTAATAGTATCCTTACCAAACCAGAACTACAGTAGTATGTATTAATACCAGTAATTCTCAATATTATATAGTATCCCTGTACAACCAGACTACAGTATATGTATTAATACCAGTAATTCCATATTATATAGTATCCCGTGTACCAACCAGAACTACAGTATATGTATTAATACCAGTAATTCTCAATATTAGATAGATCCCTGTACCAACCAGAAATACAGTATATGTATTAATACCATAATTCTCAATATTATATAGTCTCCCGTACCAACCAGAACTACAGTATATGATTAATACCAGTTATCTCAATATTATATAGTATCCCTGTACCAACAGAAATACAGATATATGTATTAATACCAGTAATTCTCAATATATATAGTACTGTACCAACCAGAACTACAGTATATGTAATTATACCCTAATTCTCAATATTATATAGTATCCCCCGTACCAACCAGAACTACAGTATATTATTATACCAGTAATTCTCCATATTATATAGTATCCCCGTACCAACCAGAACTACAGTATATGTATTAACACCGTAATTCTCAATATTATATGTATCGCCTGTACCAACAGAACTACAGTATATGTATTAATACCAGTAATTCCAATATTATTATAGTATCCCTTGTACCAACCAGAACTACAGTTATGTATTAATACCAGTAATTTCTCACTATATGATAGTATCCCGTACCAACCAGAACTACAGTTTATATGTATTAATACCAGTAATTCTCAATATATATAGTATCCTACCAACCAGAACTACAGTATATGTATTAATACCATAATTCTCAATATTATATAGTCCCCGTACCAACCAGAACTACAGTATATGTATTAAATACCAGTAATTCTCAATATTATAGTATCCCGTACCTAACAAATACATCGTATATGTTATTAAACCAGTAATTCTCAATATTATATAGTACCGTACCAACCAGAAATACAGTATATGTATTAATACCAGTAATTCTCAATATTATATAGTATCCTGTACAACCCGAAATACAGATATTATAATACCAGTAATTCTCAATATATATAGTATCCCTGTACCAACCAGAACTACAGTAGTATATGTATTAATACCAGTAATTCCATATTATATAGTATCCTGTACCAACCAGAACTACAGTATATGTATTAATACCAGTAATTCTCAAATTTATAAGTATACCGTACAAACCAGAACTACAGTATATGTATTAAACCAGTAATTCTCAATATTATATAGTATCCCACGTACCAACCAGAACTACAGCATAGTATTAATACCAGATTCTCAATATATATAGTATCCCTGTACCAACCAGAACTACAGTATAGTATTATACCAGTAATTCTCAATATTATATAGTATCCCTGTACCAACCAGAACTTACAGTATTGTATTAATACCAGTAATCTCAAATATTATATAGTATCCCGTACCAACAGAACTACAGTATATGTATTAAACCAGTAATTCTCAATATTATTAGTATCCCTGTACCAACCAGAACTAAGATTGTATTAATACCAGTAATTCTCAATATTAATAGTATCCCTGTTACAACCAGAACTACAGTAATGTATTAATACCAGTATTCTCAATATTATATGTATCCCGTACCAACCAGAACTACAGTATATGTATTAAACCAGTAATTCTCAAATATATAGTATCCCTGTACCAACCAGAACTACAGATATGTATTAATACCAGTAATTCTCAAATATATAGTATCCCTGTACCAACCAGAGAATACAGTATATGTATTAATACCAGTAATTTCAATATTATATAGGTATCCCTGTACAAACGAAACTACAGTAATGTATTAATACCAGAATTCTCAATATTATATAGTATCCTGTACCAACAGAACTCCAGTATATGTATTAAGACAGTAATTCTCAAATTATATAGTATCCCTGTACCAACCAGAATGCAGTATTAGTATTAATACCAGAATTCCAAATTTATATAGTTCCTTGTAACCAACCAGAATACAAGTATAAGTAACTCTAAGAAAGGGAAAGTTTAGTGAAACTTTGAATTGGCTTGAAGGGCTGCATTTTGGAGGCTGATAGTTGTTTGCTGCAGATCTTAAACTCAATAATGGGAATAAACATATGAGTGTGTATGAACGCTTGTTTGGGACAAAAAAAATGGTGTGTACCAGACCAAAGTGTGATAAGTTTGATTCCAATCAATCAAGAAAACGCTAACAACTGATTGGTTAGGGCAAATAGCGCCACTTTCAATGATCATGATTTGGATCTCAAAGTATTTTTTTGACTTTAGTTACCCTTAAGTATGGCTGCACAGTAATGGAGAAGTAGATCAGAGGTGTGTGTACCTGTGTAGTTGGGGGGTTTTAAAAAAACTTTTTTGAATATGGTCAAAAAACATTTTGACTTAGCTTACACTTTAGGTTGCTGGCAACAGTAATGGAGGGAAATAGGTCAGTAGGGTGTGTAACCTGTGCAAATGGGGGTTAAAAAAAACTAACTGTTAGTGATGTTTCAAAATTAGTTGGTTTTACTTTAGTTAACCTTTAAATATGGATGTGCCACAGTATATGTTATGAATGATGTATGTGGGTTTATGTGTGTGTCCCTGTGCCCAGTTGGGGGTTTAAAAAAGCAAACTTTTGATGATTGGTCCAAAATTAGTTTTTTTTACTTAGACTTACCCTTTTAGGTTGGCTGCAAGGCAAACAGTAATGGAAGGCGGTAGCGTCCAGTAGGTGTATGTAACTGGACCACATGGGATAAAAAAAAAACATTTTTTTATTATTAATCAAAAATAATTTTTTTACTTAGTTACCCTTTCGGTATGGTGCAAACAGTAATGAGAAGTAAATCAGTAGGTGTGTGTACCTGGGTTCTGGTTGAGGGGTATGTGCTTTTTTGGTATTTAAAACCTAAACTAAATTTATTGAGGAGAAATATAAAATTTTGTTTTTTTGACTTAGTTCCCTTTAAGTATGCTGCCACTAGAATGGATAAGAGATCAGTAGGTGTGTGTACCCTGGGTCTGGGTTGAGGGGGGTATGTCTTTTTGGTTTATAACCATAAAACTATTTATTGAGGATAAATCTAAATTAGTTTTTTTGGATGTTAAGTTACCCTTTAAATTATGGACTCATGGGAATGGAAAGGTAGGTTATAGGTTCGTAGTGGAGTACGGTGTCGTGTGGGGGGGTTGGGGTATCACTTTGTACTTATGACCATGAAACAAACTGTTTTGAAATATCACATTTGAGGATTGTTACATTATAGTATATGGGAAAAATGTTCGGAAATTCGCAAATAAGCGTCGTAACGCTTCAGCGGATCCCTTAGCTAGAAGAAGCACACTTTCTCCTATATTGCCCCGCCCAGTCTGTACGGAATTCATGTCTTAGCTCAAAAACTGTGGGAGGAGATACGTCCCAAAAAAAGCAGAAGAATAAAACGGAAGAAAAAGAAGAAGAAGAAGAAGAATAAATAGGAAAAGAACAGTTAATTTGGCATTTTCAAGCCAATTAATAATACACAATAAGTCTCAGTTATTTATAGTATCCCCGTAACCAACCGAATACAGTATATGATTAATACCCGTAAGTTCAATCTGATATAGTATCCCTTGTACAAACCAGAACTACAGGATATGTATTAATACCAGTAATTCTCAATATTATATAGTATCTTTACCAACCAGAACTACAGTATATGTATTAATAACCAGTAATTCTCAATATTATTATAGTATCCCCGTACAACCAGAACTTACAGTAGGTATATGTATTAATACCAGTAATTCTCAATATTATATAGTATCCCTGTACCAACCAGATCTACAGTATATGTATTAATACCAGTAATTCTCAATATTATATAGAAACCCTGTACCAACCAGAACTACAGTATATGTATTAATACCAGTAATTCTCAATATTATATAGTATCCCTGTACCAACCAGATCTACAGGACTTACAGTATAGTATTAATTACCAGTAAATTTCACATGATATAGTATCCCTTGTGTACCAACCAGAAATACAGTATATGTATTAATACAGTAATTTCTCAAATATTAATATCGTTATCCTTGACCAACCAGAACTACAGTATATGTATTAATACAAAGTAATTCTCAATATTATAATAGCCATCATTGTTAACCAACCAGAAACTACAGGTGTATGTATTAATATACCAGTAATCTCCATATTATAAGTAATCCCGTACAAAACCAGAACTTACCGTAATGTATTAATACAGTATTCTCAATATTATATAGTATTCCTGCTACCAACCAGAAACTACAGAATGTATTAATAACAGTAATTCTCAATATTATATAGTTATCCGTACACAACCGAGAACACAGTATATGTATTAAAGGTTACCGTAATTCTCAAATATATATGATCCTCCGTACCAACCAGAACTACAGTATATGTATTAATACCAGTAGTATTCCAATTATTATATAGTATCCTGGTACCAACCAGAGAACTACAGATATGTAATTAATACCATTGTAATTCTCATATTATATGTATCCCGTAACAACCAGAACACAGTATATTTGGTATAAACCGTAATTCTAATATCTATAGGTATCCTTGTACCAACAGCCTACAGTAAGTATTAATACCAAGTTGAATAGTATCAATATTATATGTATCCTGTGTTACCAACCAGAACTACGAGTAAATGTATAATTACCAGTAATTCTCAAATATGTATATAGATTGTACAACAGAACTATAAGCGTAATGTAGTTAATACCAGTATTCTCAATATTATATAGTATCCTCTGTACTCAACCCAAGAACTACAGTAGATTGTATTAATACAGTAATTCTCAATTATATAGCTCTCCTGTACCAACAGAATACAGTTATGTATTAATACCAGTAATTCTCAATATTATATAGTATCCCTGTAACAACCAGAACTACAGTATATGTATTAATACCGTAATCTCCAAATGTATATTATATCCCTGTACCAAACAGAACTACAGTTATATTTAATACCAGTAAGTTTCTCAATATTTTATAGTATCCCTGTACCAACCAGAACAAACATCGTATATGTATTAATACCAGTAATATTCTCATATATCTATTAGTATCCCGTACCCACCAGAACTACAGGTATGTAGTAATACCGTAATTCTCATATATATAGTATCCTGTACCAACCAGAACATACGTATGTATTAATACCAGTAATCTCAATATTATATAGTATCTCCCATTTTTGCTACAACCAGCCACTATACAGGTATATGGATAATACCAGTAATTCTCAATATTATATGTATCCCGTACCAACACAGAACTACAGTATAGTATATATACCAGTAATTTCATTTATATAGTATCCCATTACAACCAGAACTACAAGTATTGTATTAAACCAGTAATTCTCAAATATTATATAGATCCCTTACCAACCAGAACTACAGTATATGGATTAATACCAGAATCTCAATATGATATATATTCTGTACCAACCAGAACTACAGTATATGGTATTAATACCAGTAATTCACATATTATATAGTATCCCTGTACCAACCAGATACAGTATATGTACACATCCAGTAATTCTCAAATTATTAGATCCCTGTACCAACCAGAACCTACAGTATATATTACATACCAGTAATTCTCATCATATTATTATAGTATCCCTGTACAACCAGAACTACAGTATATGTATTAATACCAAGTAATTCTTGCAATATTATAGATATCCCTGTACCAACCAGAAAACAGTTATGTATTAATACCAGTTAATTCTCATATATATAGTATCCATGTCCAAACCAGAACTACAGTTATGTATTATACCAGAGTAATTCCAATATTATATAGTATCCCTCTGTACCAACCAGAGAAATACAGTATATGTATTGAATACCTTAATTCTCAATATGATAGTATCCCGGTACAACCAGAACTACAGTTGTATATTTAATACCCGTAATTCTCAATATTATATAGTGAATCCTGTACCAACCAGAAACTACAGTATATGTATTGAATACCATAATTTTCAATATTATATATAGTATCCCGTAACCAACCACGAACTACAGTATATGATTAATACCAGCTAATTCTCAATATTATATAGTGATCCTGTACCAACCAGAAATACAGTCATATGTATTAATACCAGTAATTCTCAATATTATATAGTACCCTGTACCAACCAGAACTACAGTTATATGTATATAACCACTTAATTCTAATATTATATAGTATCCCTGTAGCCAACCAAGAACACATATATGTATTATACCAGTAATCTCCATATTAATAGTATCCCGTACAACCAGAACTACAGTATATGTATTTAACACCAGTAATTCTCAATATTATATAGTATCCCGTAACAACCAGAACTACAGTATATGTATTACATACCAGTAATTCTCCCAAATTTTTATAGTATACCTTGTACCAACCAGAAATACGTATATGTATTAATACCAGTAATTCTCAACTATATTATAAGCATCCCTGTACCAACCAGAACTACAGATATGTATGAGAATACCAGTAATTTCAATTATATTAGTTCCCTACCAACAGAACTACAGTATATGTATTAATACCAGTAATTCTCATATTATAATAGTTCCCGTACCAACCAGAACTACAGTATATGTATTAATAACAGTAATTCTCAATATTTATAGTATCCCGCATACCACAGAACTACGTATATGTATTAAACCAGTAATTCTCAAATTATATAGTTCGTACCAACCAGAAATACAGTATATGTATTAACACCAGTAATTCTCAATATTATAGTATCCTACAACCAGAACACAGTTAATGTATTAATACCAGTAATTCCATATTATATATTATCACTGTACCAACCAGAATACAGTATATGTATTAATACCAGTAATTCTCAATATATATAGTATCCCTGTACCAACCAGAACTACAGTTATAATGTATTAAATACCAGTAATGTCCTCAAATTATATAGTATCCCTGCTAAACAGAACTACAGTATAGTATTAATACCAGTAATGCTCAATATTATATAGTATTCCCGGTACCAACCGAAAACTACAGTATAGTATTACATACCAGAATTCTCATATTATATAGTATCCCTGTACCAACCAGAACTACAGTATAGTATTACAACAGTAATTCTCAATATTATATAGATCCATTACCAACCCAGACACGTATATATAAATACCAGTACTTCTCAAGATTTTTTAGTTTTTGTAGAAGAAACTTAATCCAGCTTTTTATTAAAGCGACAATGAACTTGCCAATCCACTTCTGGAAGACAGTTTCCATCAGTGTACCGTTCTCCACTGTGAAAACCTTCCAACTTGAAGTTAACTCTTTTCCAATCTCTTAAAGGATGTCCAGTGTCCTCTGATATGACTATGGTGAACAATGCCCAGAAGTTATGTATGGGCCTTAATATATTTTAAGATCATTCCCCACGCAACGCCGCCTTCTCCAGGTAACAGTAACTTTCTAATTGCTCTCTATATCAAGCTCCCCCATCCCCTTATTAATTTAGTTGCCCTTCTCTGAAAACCTCAATTTCCAATTCAAGATGTCCCCTTTGTTATAGCACGATTCCAAAACTGCACCGCCATATTCCAAATGGCCTTACCAAGTGCCTTGTAAAGAGGGAGAATAAGATTTTTCTACATTGAATCTATTCCCCTCTTTATAAAGACAATAGCTTGCTAGCTTAGCTGTTGCTACCTGGCATTGTGTGCTATAGTAAGTCTGTTATTCTACCAGAACCCACAAATCTTTTTCCATAAAACAGATGCACTTAACACAGAGTTATTTCTGGTGTAGGTTGGCACAGGGATTATTAAATCCCAAATGCATCACCTTCCCATTTACAACATTGAATCCCATCTGCCATTCGCTGCCCATTTTGATAATCTATCTAGGTCTGCTTGCAGAATTGCAATCATGGGAGAAGTTCCAAAAGCTCGCAAGATGAGCTGGGATGATGTGTATAGGGGTAAGGATTGATGAAAAAAACTACACTGACATAATGGGGCTTCAGTAGTGGGGGGATTGGGGATTTAGTTTGGGGGTTGGACATGCCCTTAAAAGGTTTTAAATGCCTTTTTCTTCCTTCCATTTGCTGTTAACACAGAAATTCAGCCACTGGTTGCGGATTTTTATTTTTTTACATTATTTCCCAGGGTATATAAATTTAGAATGTGAACTGGCTTAAAATCCCCTGAACACAGTCCACTTCTGTTCAGTTATGATGTGTTACCTGACAAATTCATTAATCCCCAGTTGACATTCGAAAGGGCTGCTTTTAACCTGGGAAAATTGCTTTTCCGAAAATTAAAAGTCGTGTTCAACCAAGCGCAACTTTCCTTTCGATAACAAAGTCAAAGCCACAAATTTCATTGGTTCACTATTCCTAAGCCTCCCAGTTACCTTTATATCTATAATGCGCTTCATCCAAATGTTAGAGATTACCAGATCCAACAGAGCTCCTTTCTAGAAGGAACCTCACCACTGTGCTGAGAGAAAAATTATCCTGCATGGAGCAAATTCAGGCAACTCATCGCCTTTCTGTGATGGCAGTTCCACCACCAATAAGGTCAGGGTAATTTAAAGTCCACCATAATGAGCACACTCCACCAATCAATGTCAGGGTTAATATTTAAAGTCCCCCATAATGAGTACATTCCACCAATCAAATGTCAAGCGTAATTAAAGTCCACCATAATGAGCAAACTACACCAATCAAGGTCAGCGGTAATAAAGTCCACCATAAGGAGTACCACTCATCAATCAATTTCAGGTTAATTAAAGTCTCCCATATGAGTACACTACATCAATGGTCAGGTAATTAATAGTCCCACAGAATGCGCACACTACACCAATCATGGTTCAGGATAATTAAAGTCCCCCATAATGAGTTACACTACAACAACAATTCCGGGTAATTAAAGTCCCCCATTAATGAGTTCACTAACACCCAATCAATGTCAGGGTAATTAAGTCCCCATTAATGAGCACACTCCACCAATCAAGTAGGGTAAATTGTCACCCATAATGAGTACAATACACCAATCAACTGTCAGGGTTAATTAAGTTCCCCCAGACGTGAGTACACTACACCCAATCAATGTTCAGGGTAAATAAAGTCCCCCATAAGGAGGCACACTTACCACCAATCAATGTCAGGGTAATTGAATTCCCCCATAATGAGCACACTACACCATCAACGCAGGGTAATTAAAGTCCCCCATAATAATGAGAACACTCCCCCAATCAATGTCAGGGATAATTAAAGTCCCACATAATGAGCACCACTCCACCAATCAAGTCAGGGTTAAGGTAAATTAAAGTCCCACATAATGAGCACACTACAACAATCAATGTCAGGGTAATTAAAGTCACCCATAATGAGCACACTTGCATATGAGTTGACTCACTCCTCTCTGCTAGCATTTTTCGAGGCGATCGCAGACACCAACAATGAATTTATCCTTTTACCTATTGACTAATTCCACCCATATGCCTCCATTTTAAGATCATATCGCCTAGTGTTATCTCTTCTCTTTTTAACATAAAACACAACCCTCCCCTTTCCTTGTTTTCTCTTGTCCTGCTAAACCAAGCCATATCCTTCTAAATTTACAGCCCAGTCGTGAGAACTGTTCAAACCACGTTTACGCTATACCTTTTACATACGTGGCCTGTGATATGCTAATTGGGGATTTTCCAGGGTACATACTTGCCACAGATTCTGTCCAAGTCATTCTAATTGAGAAAGCCAGTCGGATGACTAGCAGAAACGTCTTCAAGCACTACTTTCAAGTCCAGTTGAATCTAATTGAAGACAACAGAAATACCAGTAATTCTCAATATTATATAGTATCCCTGTACCAACCAGAACTACATTATAGTATTAATACCAAATTCTCAATATTGTTTAGTTTTTAGAAACTTACCAGGCCATTTTTTAAAGCTATTCAATTAACTGCCATTACCACATCTGCTGGAAACATTCCACAGTTTCACCATTTTCACTGTATGAGACATTTAAAATTCATCAGTTTATACTCAGTGTTTAGCTATTGTCATCAGTTTATAATCAGTGTTTAGCTATGTCATCAGTTAAATAATCAGTGGTTAAGCTATTGTCATCAGTTAGAATCAGTGTGTTGCTATGCATCATTTATAATCAGTGTTTAGCTATGTCTCATTTATAATCATGTTTAGCTATGTCATCAGTTATAATGCGTTGTTTGCTATGTCATCAGTATAATATATCTGGTTATATAGCGTTCACATCTGTAAAATGCCAGCTGTGTTTGAAAATTCTGAGGCACAACCATGGTAATTAGGACAGAAGATGTTGTGGTTTGTCTTACATTGTGGTCTAACATCCAGCATTCTAACCACAATTACATACACGGCCTAAAGGAAGAAATGGGTTAATCGACATGTGCTATTTGGAGTAAATGTCTCTGTTTCTTCTGTTTCGCACCACAACAAGCCAATAACCTTTATTGTTCTCCCTGTAAGGCTTGTTGCGTGTAAAGGCTGGCAATGTTAATTAAGGAATTGTTGACTCCTGCCGGCTATAGATGCTCTTTGTGCACTAGCTATTGCATAGGTGGAATGTAATATGGAACAATTAACCAGTGTGTGGGTTGCAAATAAGTATTTGGTGGTTCTGGTTAATTAACACGAGGTCCAGTGTGGGTGTGGCAAAAACAGGCCTGGGATTCGGTCGGAAGATTTTAATATTGGTCACTCTCTCCTTCCTACTTGTATATATCCCTAATATAGGGTACCAGGTGCCGACTGCTACAATGAATGGGCCACCTGAAGGATTCTTCTATTCATGGGAGGAATAATTTATTGACTACTCTATCTAGGCCTTGGCTTGGCATCTGTGATTCACTTTTTTTTCCGCAGCCAAATATATTCACTATCCCTTTAAGAAAATAATTATTGCTTACCCTTTTTGGAATTTTTCAGTATATTGAAAAATTGTGAAATACATTTTAAAAATACATATTTTTATTATTTTGTTTCTGACTAGAGCTAGCAAGATATTGTCTTGTATAAAGAGGGGAATAGATTCAGGGAGAAAATAAGTTATGCTCCCTCTTTACAGGCACTGGTAGATGCCGCATTGGAAATATTGCGAGTGCAGTTTTGGATAATTCCCATATACAAAAGGGACATCTTGGGAAATGAAGCAGGGTCAAGAAGGAAACTAATTAATAACTATTTACATGGGGTTTCTTGAGCCAGGGATTCTTCTGATTACCATACCCATGATGTAATATCCTTTATAACTCCAATGGTAAATACTTTGGACTAGATAGGTGCGTGCTTTATTCAGCCTCCACTATTATGTATATTCTGGTCTATGGTGACCTTCTGTCACTCTGTCACTGCCCGTGTCCCTATGAAAAATATGGTTTCCTTCATCCCTGACAAACACTCCCCTGGGTGCCCTGCTCCTCTGTTTAACAAACTCAGTGCAAATGGGAGATCCTATAGGAAGATAGGCTGAAGTGAGGCGGTGCCCATACAGAAATATTGTCATGCCTGTTGCAGAGTCACATAACGGAGGTGTCATAGAAGCTTGTTAGAAGACTTTTAGGAGAATGTTAACCCCTTCAGTCCAAGCCATTTGATAACATAGTCTTTTCTAAAACTTTATTTTCTGGTTTGGCTGAGACGCTTCCGTTTTGTTTCTTCATAAGTACTTTGCAACCCCATTTCATTACATTTTCCCAGCACGATATTTACCATAAACTACAATGCATTCAGGGTGCAATGCAAATAATTTACATTTAGAAATACATTAGGTTACACTGATTCATTTATCCAGACGAATAACCCAAGAAGATACTGGCTTGCTTGAGGATTCCTCCCTCCTCTCTTCCATGGGAAATCATACCTGACATGCCGGACACCACGATATGTAGGGGGGGGCGATAATTGGTAGGGCTTTCTATAATTGGCAGATTTCACTATGTATATTGTTTTCGAATAACTAAAAAGACCATTGGCCTATCATTTTATTCAGTAGTTTCTTGGCAATAAGTCAGAGGAAAATCTTTTTGAGTTATCCTTTAAAACAAATAGATCACGTTCAGAGAGGAAACCCAGAATCTTTTTTTAGGGTTAGGCCCAATATGGCATTGCGTACGTTTGCTGGTTTGCGTTCATTTTGCGACTCGCAATGTCATTTCAAATATAATGTAAATTGCGAGTAAATATTGCTATTCCAATCATCTGGTCCTTTTTTTATCGTCATGCATGCCGACTTTTGTCTGTGTGTGTCGAATTGCAACTTTAATAAAAGCTACGGAAATGCCATAAAAAAGAAGACACAAGCGGACAAACTTATTTTAAGCATTTTTTTTTAATTCCTCCAGTTTTCCTGTGATTTTTTCCAAAAATGCGCATGAAGAACGTCCAACGACTAAAAACGCGACACGTGAAGAAAATCACGTCTCTTCACCCCAAATGACCGGAAACATGTTCCAAAACGGAACTCAAAGCACATAGTGGAACCCAAATAAGGACTTGCTTGTGCTATTATGAATATACACATTAATGTTTGACGACTGGTCCTTATTGGTACCCCTCATCTTGATGGTTTTTTCTACATACACTGTGTGTCATCCCTGAGAGACACTATTAGTATTTTCACACATATATTAACAACATAAACACGTGTCCCAGATTGGAGACAGTGCCCCACCCCCCTGTCCCCCATAACATAACTCTATGTCATTAGGATTCCAATCCAATTTCCAATGTTGTAATATGGACCTTTATTTCTAATTGGATGTCGCTTTGGGAGTGGCCTTCCCACAAACAACGTATGAATCAATACAGAAATCCTGGTCACTGCCTTGTTTAGGGTTGAAAAACCCATTCCATCTGGTTCCTGACACCCAGTCTTTCAAAACCAAGAAAAAATCCGTAGACATCAATTGCATTCCATAATAGTCCCTATTACCTATTTCTTTTATGATCCAGTTCCACTTTTCTGTGTTCCAATAAACTATAAAAGGCAGAGGGATGTGACCAGGAAAATTGTCCACAGTGTGGATGCTTTGGACTGACTTTGGGTCTGTGCGGTGACTAGATGGACGTATGTCTTTATAAACCTCCAATACTATGTACTATGTAACTGTTAACAGACATTTGGGTAGGGTATAAAGGTTGGACTAGATGGACGTAGTCTTTATACAACCTCCAATACTATGTTAATATGTAACTGTTTATACAGACATTATGGGTAGGTATAAAGGTTGGACTAGATGGACGTATGTCTTTATACACCTCCAATACTATGTTAATGTAACTGTTATACAGACATTTGGGTAGGGTATAAAGGTTGGACTAGATGGACGTATGTCTTTATACACCTCCAATACATGTTACTATGTAAATGTTATCAGACATTATGGGTAGGGTATAAAGGTTGGACTAGATGGACGTATGTCTTTATACAACCTCCAATACTATGTTACTTGTAACTGTTATACAGACCTTATGGGTAGGGTATAAAGGTTGGACTAGATGGACGTATGTTTATACAACCTCCAATACTATGTTACTATGTAACTGTTATACAGACATTATGGGTAGGGTATAAAGGTGGACTAGATGGACGATGTCTTTATACAACCTCCCATACTATGTTACTATGTAACTGTTATACAGACATTATGGGTAGGGTATAAAGGTGGACTAGATGGACTATATCTGTCTATACAACTCCAATACTATGTTACTATGTAACTGTTATACAGACATTTGGGTAGGGTATAAAGGTTGGACTAGATGACGTATGTCTTTATAAAACTCCAATACTATGTTACTATGTAACTGTTATACAGACATTATGGGTAGGGTATAAAGGTGGACTAGATGGATATATCTTTATACAAACTCCAATACTATGTTACTATGTAAACTGTTATACAGAATTATGGGTAGGGTATAAAGGTTGGACTAGAGAAGGATGTCTTATACAACCTCCATACTATGTTCTATGTAACTGTTATACAGACATTATGGGTAGGGTATAAAGGTTGGAATAGATGGACGTATGTCTTTATAAACCTCCAATACTATGTTACTATGTAATGTTATACAGACATTATGGGTAGGGATAAAGGTTGGACTAGATGGACGTATGTCTTTATACACCTCAATACTATGTTATATGTAACTGTTATACAGACATTTGGGTAGGGTATAAAAGTTGGACTAGATGGACGTATGTCTTATACACCTCCAATACCATGTTACTATGTAACGTTATAGACATTATGGGTAGGGTATAAAGGTGGACTAGATGGACGTATGTCTTTATCAACCTCCAATACTATGTACTGTGTAACTGTTATACAGACATATGGGTAGGGTATAAAGGTTGGACTAGATGGACGTATGTCTTATACAACCTCCAATACTATGTTACTATGTAACTGTTATACAGACATTATGGGTAGGGTATAAAGGTTGGACTAGATGGACGATTGTCTTATACAACCTCCAATAATATGTTACTATGTAACTGTTATACAGACATTATGGGTAGGGGTATAAAGGTGGACTAGATGGACTATATCTTTATACAATCCAATACTATGTTTAATGTAACTGTTATACAGACATTATGGGTAGGGTATAAAGGTTGGACTAGATGAGTATGTCTTTATACAACCTCCATACTATGTTACTATGTAACTGTTATACAGACATTATGGGTAGGGTATAAAGGTGGACTAGATGGATATTCTTTATACAACCTCCCATACTATGTTACTATGTAACTGTTATACAGACATTATGGGTAGGGTATAAAGGTTGGACTAGATGAATAGTCTTTATACAACCTCCAATACTATGTTACTATGTAACTGTTATACAGACATTATGGGTAGGTATAAAGGTTGGATAGATGGAAGTATGTCTTTATACAACCTCCAATACTATGTTACTATGTAACTGTTATACAGACATTATGGGTAGGGTATAAAGGTTGGACTAGATGACGTATGTCTATACAACCTCCAATACATGTTAATATGTAACTGTTATACAGACATTATGGGTAGGGTATAAGGTGGACTAGATGGACGTATGTCTTTATACAACCTCCAATACTATGTTACTTGTAACTGTTATACAGACATTATGGGTGGAGTATAAAGGTTGGAATAGATGGACGTATGTCTTATACAACCTCAATACTATGTTACTATGTAACTGTTATACAGACATTATGAGGGGTATAAAGGTTGGACAGATGGACGTATGTCTTATACTCATCCAATACTATGTTACTATTTGTAACTGTTATACAGACATTATGGGTTGGGTATAAAGGTTGGAATAGATGGACGTATGTCTTTATACAACCTCCAATACTATGTTACTATGTAACTGTTATACAGACATTATGGGTAGGGTATAAAGGTTGGACTATTGGACGTTGTCTTTATACAACCTCCAATACTATGTTACTATGTAACTTTTATACAGACATTATGGGTAGGGTATAAAGGTTGGACTAGATGACGTATGTCTTTATACAACCTCCAATACTATGTTACTATGTAACTGTTATACAGACATTAGGTAGGGTATAAAGGTTGGACTAGGGACGTATGTCTTTATACAACCTCCAATACTAGTGTACTATGTAACTGTATACAGACATTATGGGTAGGGTATTAAGGTTGGACTAGGTGGACGTATGTCTTATACAACCTCCAATATATGTTACTATGTAACTGTTAACAGACATTATGGGTAGGGTATAAAGGTTGGACTAATGGACGTATGTCTTTATACAACCTCCAATACTATGTTACATGTAACTGTTATAAAGACATTATGGGTAGGGTATAAAGGTGGACTAGATGGATGTTGTCTTTATACAACCTCCAATACTGTGTTAATAGTGTAACTGTTATACAGACATATGTAGGGTATAAAGGTTGGACTAGATGAAGTATGTCTTTATCAACCTCCAATACTATGTTACTATGTAACTGTTATACAGACATTATGGTAGGTATAAAGGTTGGACTAGATGGACGTATGTCTTTATCAACCTCCAATACTATGTTAATGAACTGTTATACAGAAATTATGGGTAGGGTATAAAGGTTGGAATAGAGGACGTATGTCTTTATACAACCTCCAATACTATGTTACTATGTAACTTGTATTACAGACATTATGGTGGGTATAAAGGTTGGACTAGATGGACGTATATGTCTTTATACAACCTCCAATACTATGTTACTATGTAACTGTTATACAGACATTATGGGTAGGGTATAAAGGGTGACTAGATGGACGTATGTCTTTATACAAACTCCATAATATATGTTATATGTAACTGTTATACAGACATTATGGGTAGGGTGGTATAAAGGTTGGACTAGATGGACGTATGTCTTTATACAACCTCCAAATACTATGTTACTATGTAACTGTTATACAGACATTATGGGTAGGGTATAAAGGTTGGACTAGATGGATAAAGACATGTGTCCAACCTCAATGTTACTATCTGTAGGCCCTGCATCTCATATTTTCCTGTTTTCTTCTACCCATCACTCAGGTGTTGTGGAGTTAAACGAACTTGTGCTGGACAAGCACCAAGAGCTGCAATGGAAGGAGACGGCTCGATGGATTAAATTTGAGGAAGATGTAGAGGTAGAAAACAGACCAATGGGGGAAGCCGCATGTGGCGTCACTCAGCTTCAGGAGCCTTTTGGAACTCAGAGAACCTATAGCAGGGTAAGTGGTGGGATGATTGTGGAATGTTGGGTGCATTGTGGGAGGGAGTTTATGGTCATTGTATTTCTGTCCCCAGGTGCTGTATTGCTGGATCTGGACCAGAGGACCCTTCCTGGCATTGCATCAGGTTGTGGAACAAATGATCATCAGGAACCAGATATAAGGCACAGAGGACCGAGCAAATGTCCTAGAGCTCTTTCCTAAAACAAGGTACCCAGGCAGATCTCCTCCTAACCATCTCTGGGGGGAGACCCCATGCTCTCAGTAACTTTAGATGTTACCCAGCATGCCCTACTTACCATACTGTTCATTAGTGACATTGGACAACCTCAGAACACTGAGCTTCATCATTGACCAGGAACCTAACAATGGTGTAGAAGATCGTCCCTTTATACCCTTATGCCAACCTGACTCCTCCCAACCCATTTTTATTACCACACAGACCCCTCCCCTCCCCTTTTATAAACCACAGCAAACCCTCCCTTTTACCTCTTTTATACCACGCAGACCCCTCCTTCTAACTCTATTACCACGCAGACCCCTCCCTTCTACTTCTTTATACCACGTAGACCCCCTCCCTTCTCCTCTTATAACGCAGATCCCTCCCCTTCTCCTTTATAACACGCAGACCCCTCCCCTTTTCCCTCTTTATAACACAGACCCCTCCCCTTCTTCTTTATAACACGCAGACCTCCCCTTCTCCTCTTTATACACGCAGACCCCTCCTTCTTCTTTATAACAGAAGACCCTCCCCCTTCTCCCTCTTATATGCAGACCTCCCCTTCTTCTTTATAACACACAGACCCCCCACTTCTCCCTCTTTAAACGCAGACCCCTCCCCTTCTCTTATAAACGCATCCGTCCCCTCTTCTCCTCTTTATACCATGCAGACCCTCCCCTTCTTCTTTATACACGCAGGGACCCCTCCCCTCTCCCTCTTTATACCACGCAGACCCCCCTCCTTTCTCCCTCTTTATACCACGCAGACTCCTCCTCCTCTTTATACCACGCAGACCCTCCCCTTTCTCCCTCTATACCACGCAGACCCCTCCCCTTCTCTCTTTATACCACGCAGACCCCTCCCCTTCTCCCTCTTTATACCACGCAGACCCCTCCCCTTCTCCCTCTTTATACCATGCAGACCCCTCCCCTCTTTCCTTCTATAACAGCAGACCCCTCTTCTCCCTCTTTATACACGCAGACCTCCCTTTCTCCCCTTTATACCACGCAGACCCTCCCTCTTCTCCCCTTTCTTTATACCCACGCAGGACCCACCCCTCCCCTTCTCCCTCTTTATAACACGCAGACCCCTCCCCTTCTCCCTCTTTTTACCACGCAGACCCCTCCCCTTCTCCCTCTTTATACCACGCAGACCCCTCCCCTTCCTCTTTATACCATGCAGACCCCTCCCCTTCTCCCTCTTTATAATGCAGACCCCTCCCCATCTTCTTTATAACATGCAGACCCCTCCCCTTCTCCCTCTTTATAAAACGCAGACCCCTCCCCTTCTCCCTCTTTATACCACGCAGACCCCTCCCCTTCTCCCTCTTTATACCATGCAGACCCCTCCCCTTCTCCCTCTTTATACCACGCAGACTCCTCCCCCCACTTATCCCAGAATCCCCCAGGTGTGTGACTCTCTCTCTCTCTGTCATTGCCTCTTGCAGTCACCCCAGTGATGAAAAAGACTCGTCCTTTTCCCGTAACATTTCGGCCGCCAGTCTGGGTTCCCTCCTGGGACATCACAGTACAAACCACATGGCCCAGAACAGTGAACCCAACCTGACTGACCCCCTGATGGGAGGGGACCCTGGGGACCAGGAGACCAAGATTAACATAGAGCGGGAGGTGAGTCCATGGCAGGGGGGTCCATTTATTTTAATATAATCGTCAACCCAACAGATCTCCAGGTAAGGAGAGTTTAAAGGGAATGTTCACCCATAAAACTAAAAAATGGTCAATGGTCCGTTACCAAATCCCAAGTGATATACCCAGCACATTATTACCTGTATTAATAACCAGATAATAAATGATAATTACTGTCCCCATTCTGGCTCCTCCCTCCATGCTGTCAATCAAGGCGGTGACAACTGACATTACAACCAATGATTGACAGCTGTTTCCCCGACTATCCCCTCTGCACATGCTCCAGCGTATAGAAAGCTCTTTGAGCAGAGGGAGGGGGCAGATCCCTTTGCCAGAATGGAATAACACTTATTAAATCATTAAAAACCTGGTTACAAATCCATGTAATAAAGTTGGGAAAATAGGGGACAAGTTACCATTTTTTTGTTTTAAGGTTGGACATGATGAAATAAATATACATATATACTGTACAACAGAACTGTATTATATTCGGATTCTAACTGGATTGGTGCTTAGATTACAAATATCTTTAATTGTGATGTCGCTATGGATATCAGGCGCCATTTTATTCATTGTTATATTAATGGTCGGTATAATTACAGGTATTAATTCCCTATAGGGGGATCCTGGTACTAGTCTCTAATTAGGCACTTAGTGATCAGTTGTGATATAAAGGGGGGTTGGGATCTCCAATTCATTAACACAATAGGCCATATCTCTTTACTTTCTGCGTTTATTACCAGAAATCTTTCTGATGATTGATAAAGGTTTGGTTTTTTGACTATAGTTACCCTTTAAATATGGCTGCCATGGGAATGTAAAGGTAGGTCAGTAGGTGGGTGTACCTGGGTCTGTGTGGGGGTTGGTGGTATCAGTGTTTGTATTTATGACCATGAAGCTAACTTTTGATCACATGACCATAAAACCTCAAAATATCCCGATTTGACGATTGGTCCCATTAAATGCAAAAAAAATGTCCGGAAATTCACCAATAACGCCATAACGCTTCTGCCGATTTCTTAGCTAGAAGATAGCACACTTCTCCTATGTGCCCCGCACGTCTGTACCGAATTTCATGTCTCTAGCTCAAAAACTGTGGGAGGAGATACGGTCCAAAAAAGCGGCAGAATAAAACGGAAGAAGAAATAGAAAGCCAAAATAATTAAAGGCCGTGACCATCCCTTTAACTGGGGAAACCAGTGGTTGGGGGTTTTATTAGGAAAGTTGGAGGATGATTTCCTCGCCCTACACGAGATGCCCAAGAAATAGAATATTAACACTCGCTGTGCTGTTTGGAGACACCCCTAATATGGTTTGGCAAAGGATACATTCCTTTAATTCCAAGCACGGCACGTTAACCTTACCCATCAGAACTATAGAAGTGAGTGTCCCCTTCTACTTACCCCGGTACAGAGCCTTGACTCCCTAATCTTCCTTCCCCCGTTCTCTCGGACTCTCTCGCTGTTCCTGGATAAAGGGATATTTGTGGACAATGTAAAGTTATGTGTATTCCCCGTATAATACCTGTGTGTTCTATACAGAGAGACTCCATCCCGTCACTTCCTTCCATTCAACGTTCCAAGTCTTAATACCAGTAATTCTCAAAGTTATAAAGTAACTCCGTACCAACCAGAACTTCAAGATAGTTTTAATACCAGTAATTCCAATATTATATAGATCCCTTTACCAACCAGAACTGCAGGATTTGTTATAATACCTAATTCTCAATATTTAATAGTATCCCGTACCAACCAGAACTACAGTAATGTATTAATACCGGTAATTCTAATAAATAGTATCCCTGTACCAACCAGAACTACAGTATATGTATTAATACCCGTAATTCTCAATATTATATAGTATCCCTGTACCAACCAGACTACAGTATATGTATTAATACCAGTAATTCCAACATTATAAAATATCCCAGATACCAACCAGAACTACAGTATATGTATTAATACCAGTAATTCTCAATATTATATTAGTATCCCTGTACCAACCAGACACTAAGTATAATGTGATTAATACCATTAATTCTCAATGTTAATAAGTATCCCGCTCAACCAAACAGCTTCAGTATATTTATTATACCAGTAATTCTCAATATATAGAGTATCCCGTACCAACCCGAACTACAGTAATGTATTAATACCAGTAATTCTCAATATATATAGTATCCCTGTACAACCAGAACTACAGTTATAGTATTAATACCAGTAATTCCAATATTATATAGTTCCCTGTACCAACCAGAATACAGTATATGTATTAATACCAGTAATTCTCAATATATATAGTATCCCTGTACCAACCAGACCTACCAGTATATGTATTAATACCAGTAATTCTCAATATATATAGTGATCCCTGTACCAACCAGACCTACAGTATATGTATTAATACCAGTAATTCAATATTATATAGTATCCCTGTACCAACCAGAACTACAGTATATGTATTAATACCAGTAATTCTCAATATATATAGTATCCCTGTACCAACCAGACCTACAGTATATGTATTAATACCAGTAATTCTCAACATTATATAGTATCAGTACCAACCAGAACTACAGTATATGTATTAATACCAGTAATTCTCAATATTATATTGTATCCCCGTACCAACCAGAAACTAAGTATATGTTAATACCATTAATCTCAATGTTATAAAGTATCTCCGTACCAAACAGAACTTTAGTATAATAATACCAGTATTCTCAATATTATAGAGATCCGTACCAATCAGAAACGCAGTATATGTATTATACCAGTAATTCTCAATATTTATATAGTATCCCTGTACCAACCAGAACTACAGTACAAGTATTAATACAGTAATTCTCAATATTATATAGTCCCCTGTACCAACCAGAACTACATTATATGTATTAATACCAGTAATTCTCAATATATTATAGTATCCCTGTACCAACCAGAACTACAGTATATGTATTAATACCAGTAATTCTCAATATTATATAGTATCCCTGTACCAACCAGAACTGCAGTATATGTAAAACGTAATTCTCAATATTATATAGTATCCTCGTACCAACCAGAACTAGATGTATGTTAATACCAGTAATTCTCAATGTTATAAAGTACTCCGTACCAACCAGAACTTCAATATATGTTAATACCAGTAATTCTCAATATATATAGCATCCCTTACCAACCAGAACTGCAGGATTTGTATTAATACGTGTAATTCTCAATATATATAGTATCCGCTACCAACCAGAACTACAGTATATGTATTAATACCGGTAATCTTAATATATATAGTATCCCTGTACCAACCAGAACTACAGTATATGTATTAATACCAGTAATTCTCAATATTATATAGTATCCCTGTACCAACCCGACTACAGTATATGTATTAATACCAGTAATTCTCAACATTATTAGTATCCAGTACCAACCAGAAGTACAGTAATGTATTAATACCAGTAATTCCAATATTATATTGTACCCTGTACCAACCAGAACAAAGTATATGTTTATACCATAATTCTCAATGTTATAAAGTATCTCCGACCAAAACAGAACTTCAGTTAATATATAATACCAGTAATTCTCAATATTAAGAGTATCCCCGTACCACCAGAAATACTTAGATGTATTAATACCAGTAATTCCAATATTATATAGTATCCCTGTACCAACCAGAACTACAGTATATGTATTAATACCAGTAATTCCAATATATATAGTATCCCTGTACCAACCAGAACTACAGTATATGTATTAATCCAGTAATTCTCAATATATATATAGTATCCCTGTACCAACCAGACTACAGTATGTATTAATACCAGTAATTCTCAATATTATATAGTATCCCTGTACCACAAGACCTACAGTAATGTATTAATACCAGTAATTCCAATATTATATAGTATCCCTGTACAAACCAGAACTACAGTATATGTATTAATACCAGTATCTCAATAATATATAGTTCCTGTACCAACCAGACCTACAGTATATGTATAATACCAGTAATTCCAATATTATATAGTATCCCTGTACCAACCAGAACTACAGTATATGTATTAATACCAGTAATTCTCAATATTATATAGTATCCCTGTACCAACCAGAACTACATATATGTTTAATACCAGTAATTCTCAAAATTATATAATATCCCGTACCAACCAGAATACAGTATAGTATTAATACCAGTAATTCTCAATATTAATTGTATCCCCATACCAACCAGAACTAAAGTATATGTGTTAATACCATAATTCTCAATGTTATAAAGTATCTCCGTACCAAACAGAACTTCAGTATATTTATTAATACCAGTAATTCTCAATATTATAGAGTATCCCGTACCATCAGAACTGCAGTTATGTATAATACCATAATTCTCAATATTATATAGTATCCCTGTACCAACCAGAACTACAGTATATGTATTAATACCAGTAATTCTCAATATTATATAGTATCCCTGTACCAACCAGAACTGCAGTATATGTAATACCAGTAATTCTCAATATTATATAGTATCCTCGTACCAACCAGAACTAGAGTGTATATGTTAATACCAGTAATTCTCAATGTTATAAAGTAACTCCGTACCAACCAGAACTTCAATATATGTTTTAATACCAGTAATTCTCAATATTATATAGCATCCCTTTACCAACCAGAACTGCAGGATTTGTATTAATACGTGTAATTCTCAATATTATATAGTATCCCTGTACCAACCAGAACTACAGTATATGTATTAATACCGGTAATTCTTAATATTATATAGTATCCCTGTACCAACCAGAACTACAGTATATGTATTAATACCCGTAATTCTCAATATTATATAGTATCCCTGTACCAACCCGACCTACAGTATATGTATTAATACCAGTAATTCTCAACATTATATAGTATCCCAGTACCAACCAGAAGTACAGTATATGTATTAATACCAGTAATTCTCAATATTATATTGTATCCTGTACCAACCAGAACTAAAGTATATGTGTAATACCATTATTCTCAATGTATAAAGTATCTCCGTACCAACAGAACTTCAGTATATTTATTAATACCAGTAATTCTCAATATTATAGAGTATCCCCGTACCAACCAGAACTACATTAGATGTATTAATACCAGTAATTCTCAATATTATATAGTATCCCTGTACCAACCAGAACTACAGTATATGTATTAATACCAGTAATTCCAATATTATATAGTATCCCTGTACCAACCAGAACTACAGTATATGTATATACCAGTAATCTCAATAATATATAGTATCCCTGTACCAACCAGACCTACAGTATATGTATTAATACCAGTAATTCTCAATATTATATAGTATCCCTGTACCAACCAGACCTACAGTATATGTATTAATACCAGTAATTCCAATATTATATAGTATCCCTGTACCAACCAGAACAAGTATATGTATTAATACCAGTAATTCTCAATAATATATAGTATCCCTGTACCAACCAGAACTACAGATTGTATTAATACCAGTAATTCTCAACATTATATAGTATCCCCGTACCAACCAAGACTACAGTATATGTATTAATACCAGTAATTCTCAATATTATATTGTATCCCGTACCAACCAGAACTAAAGTATATGTGTTAATACCATTAATTCTCAATGTTATAAAGTATCTCCGTACCAAACAGAACTTTAGTATATTTATTAATACCAGTAATTCTCAATATTATAGAGTATCCCCGTACCAATCAGAACTGCAGTATATGTATTAATACCAGTAATTCTCAATATTATATAGTATCCCTGTACCAACCAGAACTACAGTACAAGTATTAATACCAGTAATTCTCAATATTATATAGTACCCCTGTACCAACCAGAACTACATTATATGTATTAATACCAGTAATTCTCAATATTATATAGTATCCCTGTACCAACCAGAACTACAGTATATGTATTAATACCAGTAATTCTCAATATTATATAGTATCCCTGTACCAACCAGAACTGCAGTATATGTATACCAGTAATTCTCAATATTATATGTATCCTCGTACCAACCAGAACTAGAGTGTATATGTTAATACCAGTATTCTCAATGTTATAAAGTAACTCCGTACCAACCAGAACTTCAATATATGTTTAATACCAGTAATTCTCAATATTATATAGATCCCTTACCAACCAGAACTGCAGGATTTGTATTAATACGTGTAATTCTCAATATATATAGTATCCCTCTGTAAACCAGAACTACAGTATTGTATTAATACCGGTAATTTTAATATTTATATCCCTGTACCAACCAGAACTACAGGATATGTATTAATACCGTAATTCTCAATATTATATAGGATCCCTGTACCAACCCGACCTACAGTATATGTATTAATACCAGTAATTCTCAACATTATATAGTATCCCAGTACCAACCAGAGTACAGTATATGTATTAATACCAGTAATTTCAATATTATATTGATCCCTGTACCAACCAGAACTAAAGTATATGTGTTAATACCATTAATTCTCAATGTTATAAAGTATCTCCGTACCAAACAGAACTTCAGTAATTTATAATACCAGTAATTCTCAATATTATAGAGTATCCCCGTACCAACCAGAACTACATTAGATGTATTAATACCAGTAATTTCAATATTATATAGTATCCCTGTACCAACCAGAACTACAGTATATGTATTAATACCAGTAATTCCAATATATATAGTACCCTGTACCAACCAGAACTACAGTATATGTATTAATACCAGTAATTCTCAATAATATATAGTATCCCTGTACCAACCAGACCTACAGTATTTGTATTAATACCAGTAATTCTCAATATTATATAGTATCCTGTACCAACCAGACCTACAGTATATGTATTATACCAGTAATTCCAATATATATAGTATCCCTGTACCAACCAGAACTACAGTATATGTATTAATACCAGTAATTCTCAATAATATATAGTATCCTGTACCAACCAGACCTACAGTATATGTATTATACCAGTAATTCCATATTATATAGTATCCCTGTACCAACCAGAACTACAGTATATGTATTAATACCAGTAATTCTCAATATTATATAGTATCCCTGTACCAACCAGAACACAATATTGTTTAATACCAGTAATTCTCAACATTATATAATATCCAGTACCAACCAGAAATACAGTATATGTATTAATACCAGTATTCTCAATATTATATTGTATCCCATACCAACCAGAACTAAAGTATGTGTTAATACCATTAATTCTCAATGTTATAAAGTATCTCCGTACCAAACAGAACTTCAGATATTTATTAATACCAGTATTCTCAATATTCTAGAGTATCCGTACCAATCAGAACTGCAGATATATGTATTAATACCAGTAATTCTCACTATTATAGAGTATCCCTGTACCAACCAGAACTACAGTACAAGTATTAATACCAGTAATTCTCAATATTATAAGTATCCCGTGCCAACCAGAACTACAGTACAAGTATTAATACCAGATTCTCAATATTTTAGCCCATGTACCAACCAGAACACATTATATGTATTAATACCAGTAATTCTCATATATTATAGTATCCCTGTACCAACCAGAACTACAGTATATGTATTAATACCAGTAATTCTCAATATTATATAGTATCCCTGTACCAACCAGACTACAGTAAATGTATTAATACCAGTAATTCCAATATTATATAGTATCCCTGTACCAACCAGAACTACAGTATATGTATTAATAACATAATTCCAATATATATATAGTATCCCTGTACCAACCAGAACTACAGTATATGTATAATACCAGTAATTCTCAAATATATAGTATCCCTGTACCAACCAGAACTACAGTATATGTATTAATACCAGTAATTCTCAATATTTATTGTATTCCCCATACCAAACCAGAACTAAGTATATGTGTTAATACCATTAATTCTCAATGTTATAAAGTATCTCCGTACCAAACAGAACTTCAGTATATTATTAATACCAGTAATTCTCAATATTATAGAGTATCCCGTAACAATCAGAACTGCAGTATATGTATTAATACCAGTAATTCTCATATTATATAGTATCCCTGTACCAACCAGAAACTAATTATATGTATTAATACCAGTAATTATCAATATTATATAGTATCCCTGTACCAACCAGAACTACAGTACAAGTATTAATACCAGTAATTCTCAATATTATATAGTACCCCTGTACCAACCAGAACTACATTATATGTATTAATACCAGTAATTCTCAATATTATATAGTATCCCTGTCGTACAACCGAACTACTTAGATGTATTATACCAGTAATTCTCAATATTATATAGTTCCCTGACCAACCAGAACTACAGTATTGTATTAATACCAGTAATTCCAATATTATATAGTATCCCTGTACCAACCAGAACTACAGTAGTATGTATAATACCAGTAATTCTCAATATAATAGTATCCCTGTACCCACAGACCACAGTAATTATTAATACCAGTAATTCTCAATATTATATAGTATCCCTGTACCAACCAGACCTACAGTATATGTATTAATACCAGTATTCCATATTATAAGTATCCCTGTACCAACCAGAACTACAGTATATGTATTAATACCAGTAATTCTCAATAATTATAGTATCCCTGTACCAACCAGACCTACAGTATTGTTATTAATACCAGTAATTCTCAACATTATATAGTATCCCAGTACCAACCAGAACTACAGTATATGTATTAATACCAGTAATTCTCAATATTATATTGTATCCCCGTACCAACCAGAACAAAGTATATGTGTTAATACCTTAATTCTCAATGTTATAAGTATCTCCGTACCAACAGAACTTTAGTATATTTATTAATACCAGTAATTCTCAATATTATAGAGTATCCCCGTACCAATCAGAACTGCAGTATATGTATTATACCAGTAATTCTCAATATTATATAGTATCCCTGTACCAACCAGAACTACAGTACAAGTATAATACCAGTAATTCTCAATATTATATAGTACCCCTGTACCAACCAGAACTACATTATGTATTAATACCAGTAATTCTCAATATTATTAGTATCCCTGTACCAACCAGAACTACAGTATATGTATTAATACCAGTAATTCTCAATATTATATATATTCCCTGTACCAACCAGAACTGCAGTATATGTAAAACCAGTAATTCTCAATATTATATAGTATCCTCGTACCAACCAGAACTAGAGTGTATATGTTAATCCCAGTAATTCTCAATGTTATAAAGTAACTCCGTACCAACCAGAACTTCAATATATGTTTTAATACCAGTAATTCTCAATATTATATAGCATCCCTTTACCAACCAGAACTGCAGGATTTGTATTAATACGTAATTCTCATATTATATAGTATCCCTGTACCAACCGAACTACAGTATATGTATAATACCGGTAATTCTTAATATTATATAGTATCCCTGTACCAACCAGAACTACAGTATATGTATTAATACCGTAATTCTCAATATTATATAGTATCCCTGTACCAACCCGAACTACAGTATATGTATTAATACCAGTAATTCTCAACATTATATAGTATCCACGTACCAACCGAAGTACAGTATATGTATTAATACCAGTAATTCTCAATATTATATTGTATCCCTGTACCAACCAGAACTAAAGTATATGTGTTAATACCATTATTCTCAATGTTATAAAGTATCTCCGTACCAAACAGAACTTCAGTATATTTATTAATACCAGTATTCTCAATATTATAGAGTATCCCCGTACCACCAGAACTACATTAGATGTATTAATACCAGTAATTCCAATATTATATAGTATCCCTGTACCAACCGAACTACAGTATATGTATTAATACCAGTAATTCCAATATTATATAGTATCCTGTACCAACCAGAACTACAGTAATGTATTAATACCAGTAATTCTCAATAATATATAGTATCCCTGTACCAACCAGACCTACAGTATTTGTATTAAACCAGTAATTCTCAATATTATATAGTATCCCTGTACCAACCAGACCTACAGTATATGTTTAATACCAGTAATTCCAATATTATATAGTATCCCTGTACCAACCAGAACTACAGTATATGTATTAATACCAGTAATTCTCAATATATATAGTATCCTGTACCAACCAGACCTACAGTATATGTTTTAATACACCAGTAATTCCATATTATATAGTATCCCTGTACCAACCAGAACTACAGTATATGTATTAATACCAGTAATTCTCAATATTATTAGTATCCCTGTACCAACCAGAACTACAATATATGTTTTAATACCAGTAATCTCAACATTAATAATATCCCAGTACCAACCAGAACTACAGTATATGTATTAATACCAGTAATTCTCAATATTATATTGTATCCCATACCAACCAACAACTAAGTATATGTGTTAATACCATAATTCTCAATGTATAAAGTATCTCCGTACCAAACAGAACTTCAGTATTTTATTAATACCAGTAATTCTCAATATTCTAGAGTATCCCGTACCAATCAGAACTGCAGTATATGTAATTAATACCAGTAATTCTCACTATTATAGAGTATCCCTGTACCAACCAGAACTACAGTACAAGTTATTAATACCAGTAATTCTCATATTATATAGTATCCCTGTGCCAACCAGAACTACAGTACAAGTATTAATACCAGTAATTCTCAATATTATATAGTACCCCTGTACCAACCAGAACTACATTATGTATTAATACCAGTAATTCTCAATATATATATAGTATCCCTGTCCAACCAGAACTACAGTATATGTATTAATACCAGTAATTCTCAATATTATATAGTATCCCTGTACCAACCAGACCTACAGTAATATGTATTAATCCAGTAATTCCAATATTATATGTATCCCTGTACCAACCAGAACTACAGTATATGTATAATAACAGTAATTCCAATATTATATAGTATCCCTGTAACCAACAGAACTACAGTATATGTATTAATACCAGTAATTCTCAATATTAATAGTATCCCTGTACCAACCAGAACTA
Source organism: Hymenochirus boettgeri (assembly GCA_019447015.1). NCBI lineage: Eukaryota > Metazoa > Chordata > Amphibia > Anura > Pipidae > Hymenochirus > Hymenochirus boettgeri. The sequence continues at coordinate 62,136 of JAACNH010000943.1, read as the reverse complement.
CAGTATATGTATTAATACAGTAATTCTCAATATTATTTGTATCCCCATACCAACCAGAACTAAAGTATATGTGTTAATACCATTATTCTCAATGTTATAAGTATCTCCGTACCAAACAGAACTTCAGTATATTTATTAATACCAGTAATTCTCAATATTATAGAGTATCCCCGTACCAATCAGAACTGCAGTATATGTATTAATACCAGTAATTCTCAATATTATATAGTATCCCTGTACCAACCAGAACTACATTATATGTATTAATACCAGTAATTCTCAATATTATATAGTATCCCTGTACCAACCAGAACTACAGTATATGTATTAATACCAGTAAATCTCAATATTATATAGTATCCCTGTACCAACCAGACCTACAGTATATGTATTAATACCAGTAATTCCAATATTATATAGTATCCCTGTACCAACCAGACCTACAGTATATGTATTAATACCAGTAATTCCAATATTATATAGTATCCTGTACCAACCAGAACTACAGTTATGTATTATTACCAGTAATTCCAATATATAAGTATCACTATACCAACCAGAACTACAGTATATGTATTATTCCAGTAATTCTCAATATTATTAGTATCCCTGTACCAACCAGAACTACAGTATATGTATTAATACCAGTAATCTCAATATTATTAGTATCCCTGTACCAACCAGAACTACATTATTGTATTAATACCAGAAATTCTCAATATTATATAGTATCCCTGTACCAACCAGAACTACAGTATTGTATTAATACCAGTAATTCTCAATATTATATGTATCCCTGTACCAACCAGACCTACAGTATATGTATTAATACCAGTAATTCCAATATTATATAGTATCCCTGTACCAAACCGACCTACAGTTAGTATAATACCAGTAATTCCAATATTATATAGTATCCCTGTACCAACCAGAACTACAGTATATGTATTAATACCAGTAATTCCAATATTATATAGATCACTATACCAACCAGAACTACAGTATATGTATTATACCAGTAATTCTCAATATTATATAGTATCCCTGTACCAACCAGAACTACAGTATATGTTTAATACCAGTAATTCTAAATTATATAGTATCCCTGTACCAACCAGAACTACAGTATATGTATTAATACCAGTAATTCTCAATATTATATAATATCCCTGTACCAACCAGAACTACAGTATATGTATTAATACTAGTAATTCTCAATATTTTTTAGTTTTAGAAACTTATCCAGGCCTTTTTTAAAGTTATTCAATGAACTTGCCATTACCACATCTGCTGGAAGACAGTTCCACAGTTTCATTCACGTTCTCACTGTAAAGAAACCTCTCCTAACCTGAAGATGAAACTTCTTTTCTTCCAACCTTAAAGGATGTCCACGAGTCCTCTGATATGAGGACTCTCATATGACCCATTAATATATTTGTATAAAGTGATCATATCCCAATGTAGATATAGGAGTAGAATCAGGTGTGTAATAAGATACTGGAAGGAGGAGAAGGATAGCATATAGGAGACAGCATGTTATAAAAGTGTGAAAATAAATGTATGGTTACAAACGCAAAAAGTCTGGCAGGAAAAAACTGGTAAACTGGTATAACTGATATAGCTGGAGTTTTAAACTACAAGGTGGGTAAATAAATTACCGGTATAGGTGTCTGTTACAAGCCACCAAATGTTAGGAGGAAGAAAACCCACCGCCATTTAATTGCACAGGCCTCAGGGCTGGGGCACATTCTGCTCATGGGGAATTTCAATTACACTGACATTAATTGTAGTAGGGGATCTGCCAACACCTCAAGTTCAAAGAAATCAAGTTCTTTAATTTTCTATCATATGATCATTAGGTAATATTTAATAACCCTGAGCTCATTATGGAGATGAAGTTAATAGGAAGGTTAGGGAATAGTGTCTATATATAGAGTATTTAATATGTTCCAAAAAACTGCACGACTTAACAAACACATTACAGTAACTTTAGGAAAGCAAAGGATACCCCCATCTCCACAAGTGCACTTACTTTTTTCACTTTAATTGAAGAACAGGAGGTAAAGGAGCTATAGCTCACTGAACCTTCCATTTTTCAATGAATCCAACAGGAGGCAGTAGAGAACGCAGAAAACTTACCCTGCAATCGTGCTCCTCTGCGTTCCTGTTACAGGTGACGACTACATCCATGTTCCCTTACAATACGTGCATGTATAAATTGCATTTTAAATGAAACCCTTTATAACTCTAAACTATCACTATAAACTGGTCTAATTAGACTTCTGATTTGTGAAATAAATATGAATATGCCGCGCTGTGCACACTATACAATTATAACATATATTAAAATCGGGTTTACATAGGTTATGTGTTTAATATCCACCCTGTCACTGATAATATAATTCACAGTTCAATCCTTTATTTATTATGTCATCATCATTAATGTCCCTGACCATGAAATGCCACATTAGATGTTTAGCAATGAATCACGTTCCTGTCTAACTAGAAATATTACAAGAGATTTCCGCATTGTTTCCGCCTCTGTATGTAACATAGTAACATAGTAATTAAGGTTGAATAAAACAGACGTCCATCAAGTCCAACCTATTCACCCTCTTTTTTTTCTTTTTTTTTATAACCCTACCTAACAGTTGATCCAGAGGAAGGCAAAAAACCCCAGCTAAAAAGGGGGAAAAAAATTCCTTCCTGACTCCAAACGGCAATCGGAAAGTATCCCTGGATCAACCAGATCTACATGCATTAAACATTCTAATCCTTTGATGTTAAAGGGAAACTATAGTGCGTAAGAGTTTTAAAAAAAAAACATTAAAATAAAAAGTACTTGAGGCAGGAGGTAGGATTGGTGTTTTTACTCCCAATTTTATTTCTATGAGGAGCAGCAGGACAAAGAAAACTGCTTCTGCCAGTTTTCCTGTATGCTTCAGCACTATCTTTAATATAGAATCGCCCCGGGCCATAACCTGGCAGATGAAAACTTTATGCGCTGTAGCTCCTCAACAAAACAATATTGGGAGGTGGGAATAATCAATCCTCCCTTTTCCCCAGGTGCTCTTCTTAACATAAAAAGTTAATTTTACAGTATAGTTGTCCTTTAATACATGCCTGCAGCATACGTACTATCAATGTAAGACCCCACATTATTCCAAATGGAAAGTGGTCTGTTTATTGGACGGATCAGTTCTGACAACCATATGGACACTGCTGTTACATGGTATCCACCCCACTATTTGTGTTGCGCTGTGATTCGTTGATCCAGACATGCAATTGACATTCTTGTGCGGATTGGACACATTTTCAACTATAGAGATAGGAAAGTGGTAACTTGGATTGATGGTGTGATGTAAAATCTTTTTGGAAGATTTATCCAGAGCCATAGCTGCTTTGGGTATATCTCCTTAACAGAGATAAATCACACTCAATTCATAGTAAATAGTATGGAGGTTGTCAGGGGCGTATCTAGGCTTGGAGAAGATCAGGGGCACTTTTGGGCAAATTTTGTAGGCCACATCCCCTCATCGGCCCAATTTAGCCACACCCACTAGGCACTTAATAGGGATAGACAGAGACAGACAGACATAGATTAACCAGAGATAGATACACAGCCAGAAAGAAAGACAGAGAAATGAAAGACAGAGATAAGGTGTAGACAGAGATACACAAAGGATGGAACAGTATTCCATTATACTGGCATTAAACTGGCAATTTCATAACATACTGGTAGTCATGGACATTTTATTACATACTGGTAGCCATAGGCATTTCATTATATACTGGTAGCCATGGGCATTACATTACCTACTGGTAGCCATTTCATTACATACTGGTAGTCATAGGAATTTCTTTACATACTGGTAGCCATTTCATTACATATGGGTAGCCATGGGGGTTCTTTACATTCTAGTAGCCATTTCATTACATACTGGTAGCCCATTATATTTACATACTGGTAGCCATGGGTATTTCTTTACATACTGGTAGCCATGGGAGTTTCTTTATATACTGGTAGCCATGGGTATTTCTTTACATACTGGTAGCCATGGGTTTCTTTATATATGTAGCCATGTGAGTTTCTTACATTCGATTATCTTTTCTATGTTTATAAAGTATGCCAGTGTGCAGATAATATGATATTGTATGGGGCCTAGGAATGTGCATTGATTATCTTTTCTATGTTTGTATAAATGTTTGACCAGATCAGTAGCACTTCTGCAAAATGTAAAAATGTAGTTGTAATTTAGCCTAAGAAGCAAATAATGCTACATATTACTCTGGTGTGTGAACTCCCATAACCAATAACTAGCCTGACAGAAAGTCCATCAATAGACTTGGCACTTACGGTAGTAAAATATTAACATAGTAATTGAGATTGAATAAAGACATATGTCCATGTAGTCCCACCGAAAAAAAACCAAAACAGCTAAATATTTTTGGAGGTAGGGGGGGAATTCCTTCCTGACCTCAAATGTCAATTGGAAAGTATCCCCATACCAACCAGAACTACAGTATATGTATATTAATTTCAGTAATTCTCAATATTATATAGTATCCCCGTACCAACCAGAACTACAGTATATGTATTAATACCAGTAATTTTCAATATTATATAGTATCCTTGTACCAACCAGAACTACAGTATATGTAATAATACCATTAATTCTCAATATTATATAGTATCCCTGTACCAACCACCCATAACTACAGTACTATGTATTAATACAGTATTTCAAAATTTTTAAATTTCTGTAGGGTTAATTCCCTGTATACACCAAAAACACAGATAGTGATTAATATCAGTAATTCACCAATATTATAGTACCCTGTACCAATCAGAAACTACAGGATATTGTCTTAATGCCCAGTAATTCTTAATATAGTATAGTATCCGACCGTACCCAATCGAAACTACAGGTATATGTATAATCACAGTTAAATTCTCAATATTATTAGTATCCTGTACCAACCAGAACTACGTAATGTTCTTAATAATACCATAATTCGTTAATATTATTATAGATCGCCCGTACCAGAATCTAGACTACAGTAATGTATAATACCGAGTAATTCTCAATATTAGATGTATCCCGTACAACCAGAACTACAGTATATTATTAAACCAGTAAATTCTCAATATTATATTTCTCCTGTACCAACCAGAATTAACTGTAATGTATTAATACCAGTAATTTCTCAATAATTATATACTATCCCGTACCAACCAGACAAACAGAACTACGTATATTGTATGAATACCATTTAATTCTCAATATTATGTGTTCAGTACCAACCAGAACTCAGATATGTCTTAATACCGTAACTTCTCCAATATGATATATAGTAGCCCTGTCACCAATCAAACTCATTAATTGTACAAAATACCAAAATTCTCAATATTATCTAGTAATCCCTGTACCAACCAGAACTACAGATATGTATCAATACCGAGTAATTCTCAATATATATATAGGAGTTCCAAGTACCAAACCGACAACCAGAACTACAGTATATGTATGAATACCCCATCATATCTCAATATAATATGTGTCCAAGTACCAAACCAGAACTACAGTTTATGTATCTAATACCAGTTAATTCTCAATTTATATATAGTAGCGCTTGTTACCATCAGAACTGACATATATCTGTATAAATACCAGTCAATTTCAGTATTATATAGTATCCCTGTACCAACCATAACTACAGTATAGTATTATACCAGCAATCCTCAATAGTATATAGATCCCTGTACCAGACGCAGAAATACACGTAATGTATAATACCGTAATTCTCAGAATATATAGTACACACGTACCAAACAGAACTACAGTATATGTACTAATACCAGTATTCTCATATTTATGAAATATGTCCCTGTACAAACCAAACTACAGTACAGTATAATGTATTAATACCATAATTCTCAATATTTACAGAAATCCCCCATCGACCAGAAACTACTGTATATGTTTTAAATACCAGTAATCACAATATTTTATAGTATCCAGTACCATCAGAACTACAGCTAATGTTATATACAGTAATCACAAATTATATAGTATCCCCCCTACCAACCTGAACTACAGAATATGTATTAATACCAGTAATTCACAAATATTTATCGTATCCGTACCAACCAGAACTGACATAATATGTATTAATACCAGATAATTCACAATATTATATAGTATCACCTGTATTAATGTCCCAGAATCGAACAGTATATGTATTTATACAGTAATTATCAATATTTATAGTATCCCCTGTTACAAACCAGAAATACAGGTATAGTATAATGCCAGTAATTATCTAATATTATATAGTATCCACTGTACCAAACCAGAAATACAGTATAATTTAGTAATGCCAGTAATTCTCAATATATATCAGTATCCCCGTTAACTAACCAGAAAACTACGGTTTAATATGATTAATACCAGGTAATTAGCAATATCATATAGTAATCCCAGGGCCGCCTCAACTAATGATGCAGGCACAAAACCTTGTAGGGAAGCGGCACGGCACGGTCATAAAGTAGGGAAGCAGGAATTTTTTATTTTTTTTAACTTGGAGGCCGGCGTCTGCCGAGTGCCAAACTCCCTAATCTGTTGTGGGGGGGGGTGGGTGTTTGCGTTACCAGGTCCGAGAAACTGTCCTCAGGCTCTGCCTCCATGAGTGCTGATTGAGCTGAGCTCCATCCCGATGATCCATCCTCTGATCTCCTGACTCTCACGTCTTTGCGCTGTGCTTGCGTCGACCGTCAGTTGACGTAAGGATCGATGAAAGAGCGCAAGTTCAGCCCTGCAGACAGGACAGGCTGCTAGAGCTGAGCTGCGCGCCCTTGTGGGCCTGCGCTGCCACCTAACTTGAGTGTGTCTCTGTCTCTGTGACTGTCTTGGCGGTCGCGTGGTGGTAACCCTACCTTCTCAGTGGTCTGGATCTGGACTCTGCCTGGGGAGTGTCGGAGCTGAGTAGTGACACAGTAATAAGGCAAGGCAAATCCAACTTAACTTTTATAGGGATGGGTAATGGCTTGGCCTGGGTTGTCTGTACTGTGGACTGTTTTGCTTCCTACCCACCACAAAAGCGAGCTGACTAGCTGGGTACCCACGTTAATTTCGCTTTCCTGGCTGGGCCCTGGCCTGAGCTTTTGTTTTTTTTGGTGGGCCCCTTCCTGATGTCCTTGAAGTGCATGTGGCGGATGGGGTTGGTCGTTGTCGTTGGTGCGTTATTATATTATATATATTAATATTATATAGTAGAGTAGATATATAAATAGATAGATAGATAGAGTAGATAGATAGTATCTAAGATAGACTAGATAGATGAGGAAATAAGATAGTACTAGATCGATGAAGATGATAGATAGATACGATGATAGATCGATATGAAGATCGACTGCGACTCGCAGATGTAGACTACGATGACTCTAGATCACGTACGATCGTTAGGATAGGCTGCTAGATAGAGACCGACTACGCTAGTGATAGATGTAGCATCGATAGACGCTACGCTGATATCGACTAGTAGATAGTCGACTACGCTCACGATATTCTCTAGTAGATGACTGACCTCTAGAAAATAGATCTCACGACTGTGTCCCTCGCTAGTGATAGTAGCTCCTGTCCTAGATCAGTGGACTGTCGCTACGCTGATCCCTACGATAGATAGCGAGTCGATGTTAGATAGATAATGCTAGATCGATGATGATAGCATAGATTGATTAATAGATAGAGACACGATAGAAGAAAATATACACTCGCAGACGCATACGATAGATAGATGATGATAGAGAAGATCAGTAAAGATAGATAGATAATACGATAGTTAGTAGATTAGATACGATAGGACAGATAGATTCAGATAGACGACAGACAGACAATAGATAGATAGATAACAGCTATAGTAGTATAGATGATGATAGATGCATGATCAGATTAATAGATACGAGACCATATAAACAGTATAAGATAAGATAGATATAATAAGACAGACAGATAGGACAGATTGATAGATAATAGAAGATAGATAAGATAGATAAAAGATAGATAGATTAGATAGCAGGTAGATAGATAGATTAGACAGACAGACAGACAGATAGATGATAGATAGACAGATATATAGATGATAGATTTATAGAGACAGATAGATAGATAGATAAGATAAAATAGATAAAGACAGATAGATATAGACAGATAGATAGATAGACACAGACAGATAGATAGATAGATAGAGAATAGTAGACAGAATAAAATAGATAGATAGATAGATAGATAATAGATTATTAGATAGATAATATCGACAGGATATAGATAGATTAGATAGGACAGACAGATGATAGAATAATAGATAGCAGATCATGATGATAGATAGATAGATATATAGATAGATAGATAGACTAGACAGGACAGAGTACTAGATAGATAGAATATCTAGATAGATAGATGAGATTGATAGATAGACAGATCGAGAGATAGATAGCGCGATGCATACAGATTGATAGACCAGAAATGAAAGATAGATGATAGATGATAGATAGATTAGATAGATCAGATAGATAGATAGATAGTATAGATTAGAAGATAGAACAGAATGATAGATAGATAGATAGATGGTGATAGATAGTGATAGGATAGATAGACAATATGATAGATGATAGATTAGATCGAATAGATAGATAGAAGAAAGATGAGACAGAAGGTGGAAGTAATAGATAGATAGAGATAGATAGATAGATAGATAGATATCAAATAGACAGACAGATGATAGACAGAACAGATTAACATAGATGAAGAAGATAGACAGATGACGATAGATAGTGATAGATCGTAGATAGATAGCTAGATAGATAATTAGACTAGAAGATTCGAAAAGAAGATAGAGATAGCTAATAGATAGCTAGATAGATAGATAGATAGATTAGATATAGTAGATATATAGATATAGAAAGATAGACAGAAGGTGATAGTATAGATAATTTTCAAAAGTTTTTTAACAGTTGCCATTGTCGGCAATGAAGTAAAAAGTTAAAAAGTTAGAGAACTCCTCGCAATTACCATCTGCCGACACCTGACCTGACTCCCTTTCAGTCTTTTGGTAAGTAGTAGTTCTGCTATTTTTTAATACTTATTCTTTCAGTTGTGCATTTTTAATCTGTAAAAATGACCATTGTAAGATTGGGCTTAGGAGTTGGACTTTTTCATTATTAGCATTATGAGAACCCCTTCTACCTTAACAGTTGGTATAAAGTTGTGGGGGGCATTTTAATTCACATAGTATGTGGTTATGTTTACTAAAAGACAATTTCACTATGCTAGCTTTAGATAGAGTTTGTAGGTTAAGCTAGTAAGATTGTGGTAGTAAGTTTAGGGCCCTGCGTCTGAAAGTGTCTACCTCGACGTGGTGGCAACTGACAGGCTTACAAATCTTTTGGCCAAAACCTTTTATTCCACAGGAACTATGGTGATCTGGGTGAGGATACTATTCTAGAGGGTGGGTCCTTCAATGTATTGTAAATAATGGACGAATGATATGAATAACAATAATAATGACAAAATTAATCAACGTGTATAAAGCCCCTCCCACTTCTTGACACACACTTCCGGACAAAGCAACACCCACTTTCAATTATAAAACCACATCCCTTTTGGGGCGAGGGGGGGGCGGCATTTGGAATTTGTGTCAGGTGCCAAAAAGTCAGAGACGGCCTGGAGTTATCCCTGTACCAACCAGAATACAGTATGTGTATTAATACCAGTAATTCTCAATAGTATGCAGCTTCCCAGTACCAAACAGAACTACAGTATATGTATTAAAATCAGTAATTCTCGTATTATGTAGTATCCCTGTACCAACCAGAACTACAGTATATGTATTAATACATAATTCTAAATATTATATAGTATCCCTGTATCTACCAAAACTACAGTATATGTATTAAACAAGTATCACAATATTTTTTAGTATCCCGGTACCAATCAGAACTACAGTATATGTCTTAATCCCAGTAATTCTAATATTAATGTAATACCAGTACCAATCAGAACTACAGTATATGTATTAATACCAGTACATTCTCAATATTATATAGAATCCCCTGTACCAACCAGAACTACAGTATATGTATTAATACCAGTAATCTCAATATACATAGTATCCCTTACCAACCAGACAACCAGACCGCCAGTATCTGTATGAATACCAGTAATTCTCAATATTATTAGTAATCCCTGTACCAACCAACTACAGTATATGTATGAATACCAGTAATTCCAATATTATATAGTATCCCCGTACCACCAGAACTACAGTATATGTATTATTACCAGTAATTCTCATATTATATAGTTATCCCTGTATCAACCAGAAACTACAGTATTGTATTAATACCAGTAATTCTACAATATTATATAGTATCCCCATGACCCCCAGAACTACAGTATATGTATTAATACCAGTAATTCTCAATATTATAGTCCTCCCTGTACCAACCAGAAATACAGTAATGTATTAATACCAGTAATTCTCAATATATATATACATCCCGGTACCACCAGACACCAGACTACGTTATATGTTGAATACCAGTAATTCTCAATTTATATAGTGTTCAAGTCCCAACCAGCACTACAGTTTTTGTATTAATACCAGTATTTCTCAATATTATATAGTACCCCTGTAACCATCAGAACTACTTATAGTATAAATCCCAGTAATTCTCAATATTATATGGTATCCCTTTACCAACAGCAAACACAGTATATGTATTAATACCAGCAATCCTCAATATTATATGTATCCCTGTACCACCCAGAAAACTCGTAATGTATTAATACCAGTAACTTCTCAATATTATACTGTATCCCTGTACCAAAAAGACAACCAGAACTACAGTATATGTATGATACCAGTAATTCTCAATATTATATAGTGTCCAAGTACAACGACCTACAGTATATGTATTAATTTATATATTGTAGTGGAAATCTTAAAGGCTTTGTCCACCCTTAAAAATTGTTTTGATATATTTCCCCATGTCTGTTAGCCCCAACCGCATGGTTTGTATTTTCCAAAAGCTCCCCAAACTCTACTTACCTCCCTCGTTTCCTCCGCTGCACTGCCCGGCCCTCTGTTGCGAGGGGGTGTTTTTATGAAGAGGAGGATCGTCTCTCTACTGAAAATGTAAGACCGTCTGACATTCATTAAGATAATGAGGCGTGGATCACATCTCAGTACAGTTACCCCTGTTGCTGATGGTCTGGTGTCTGAAGCTGTTGCCCCGTCCACCCATACAGATCCTTCCCAATGCCCCAGTGTTTCACCTTGAGGCCTACTAATGCAAGCTCAACTGGCAATCGCTAATTTTTCTATTTGGTAGGGTCAAGGTTATAAATAAGGATGAATGGTTTTTTCTTAGACCAGTCTAAAAGTCATATTCTAAGTATTGTCTGTGTTTTGTATGAATCCCACTTCGGTCTTGATGGATTAGTTGTGTAATATATTCTTAAGTCTTTCTGCTAGAATCTTAAGAGTAATTTTTCATTCACGGTTTAGTAGTGAAATTGGCCCTGAAGTTACTTGTTGATAAAGTTTGTTGATAAAGGGCTCACGTCTCCGGCCTGGCCTGAGAGGAGGAGAAGTACTGGAGGCGATCCCGAGGCCAACTTCAGACTATTCTTCCACCGCAGTTGCCAGGGACCATCTACTGCAGCTCAACAGGCAATACCTCAGTCGCCAGGTCACTGATACATCGGATCCGGCCGGTGTAGACTTATCAGAGACTGAGTATCCACTGGACTATTGGGTGGCGAGGCTTGACATCTGGCCTGAGTTGGCACAGCATGCCATTGAGGTCTGTCCTGCCTGGCATCCATTGTCCCTTGTCGGGGAGAACCTTCAGTGCGCAGGGGGTGTTTTTATGAAGAGGAGGACTCGTCTCTCTACTGAAAATGTAGACCGTCTGACATTCATTAAGATAAATGAGGCTGTCACATCTCAGTCCGCATCCCTGTTGCTGATGTCTGGACTGAAGGCCTGTTGCCCCTTGCCACCCATACAGATCTTCCCAATGCCCAGTGTTCACCTTGAGGCCTACTAATGCCAGCTCAACTGGCAAGATCGCTAATTTTTCTATTTGGTAGGGTCGTGGATGGTCCTAACTACCTCGCTCTAACCTCATTTTAAGCTGTGTAAACGGCTAATCTTTCCAGTGTAGGGTCAGTTGTGTGTGGCTCTATTATCACATGGCTGACTAAGCTATACTAAAGCTAACTTTTTTTGATGATAACTAAGTTAAGAACAGCTGCTCTGTGGCTAATGTTTCTAACCTGTGGGTCAATCCTGCCTGGCCCAGGCCAAATGTTTACACCCTTTTGATGTCACCTGTTCATACCATTTTATACGCACACAACCATCAATCTGTGGCTAATATTTCTAACTGTGGGTTAATCCTGGCCTGACCCATGACAAATTTTTACAACCCTTGTGGTGTCACCTAATCTGCCATTTTGTACGCCACATCAGCTACCTGTGGCTAATGTTTGCTACCTGCCTGGCCCAAACCAACAGTCTACATTTGCTTGTCTAGCTGCCTTCCTGGCTCATCCACAATGCTAAGACACTGTGGGCCTGTGACTCTACAAAAGAACCGCTACCCCCCAATTGCTCACTTTCCCTTGCAATATAATACCCTGAGGGAGAGTTTCTACTAAGGCACAATGGTAACAAAACACGATGGGCCCTCCTCCTGTCTACACTGGGCCTGCTCCTGTACTACACTGGCCTCCTCCTGTACTACACTGGGCCTGATCCTGTACTACAACTGGCTGATCCTGTACACACTGGCTATCGTACTACACTGGCCTGATCCTGTACTCACTGGGCCTCCTCCTGTACTACACTGGGCCTCTCCTCCTGTACTAACACTGGCCTGATCCTGTACTACTGGCCTCCTCCTGTACTACACTGGGCCTGATCCGTATACACTGGGCCTGCTCTGTACTACACTGGGCCTCCTTCTGTACTACACTGGGCCTCCCTCCTGTACTATACTGGCCGATCCTGTACTACACTGGGCCTGCTCCTGTACTACCTGGGCCTGCTCCTGTACTACACTGGGCCTGCTCCTGTACTCACTGGCCTCCTCCTTACTACACCTGGGCCTGCTCCTGTACTACACTGGCCTGATCCTGTACTACGTCTGGGCCTCTCTGTACTACACTGGGCCTGCTCCTGTACTACACTGGGCCTCCTCCTGTCACTACATTGGGCCTTGCTCCTTCTAGCTACACTGGCCTGATCCTGTACTACACTGGGCCTGCTCCTGTACTAACACTGGGCCTGCTCTGTACTACACTGGGCCTGCTCCTGTACTACACTGGCCTGCTCCTGTACTACACTGGGCCTGCTCCTGTACTACACTGGGCATCCGTACACAACTGTGCCTGCTCCTGTACTACACTGGCCTGCTCCTGTACTACCCTGGGGCCTTCTCTTGTACTACACTGGGCACTCCTCCTGACTACGGGCCTCGCTCCTGTACTACACTGGGCCTTCTCTGTACTACAACTGGCCTGCTCCTGTACTACACTGGGCCTCCTCCTGTAACTACACCTGGGCCTGATCCTGTACTATACGTGGGCCTGATCCTGTACTACACTGGGCTGCTCTGTACTACATGGGCCTGCTCCTGTACTACCTGGGCCTGATCCTGTACTACACTGGGCCTCTGCTTCCTGTACTACACTGGGCCTGCTCCTGTACTACACTGGGCCTGCTGCCCTGTACTACACTGGGCTGCTCCTGTACTACAACTGGGCCTGCTCCTGTCTACAACTGGCCTGACCCTTTACTACACTGGCCTGCTCTGTACTACAACTGGGCCTGCTCCTGTACTAACACTGGGCCTGTCCTTGTACTACCACTGGGCCTCCTCGTACTACCTGGGCCTTCTCTTCACTGTACTACACTGGGCCTGCTCCTGTACTACACTGGGCCTGCTCTTACTACACTGGGCCTCTCTCCTGTACTACACTGGGCCTGATCCTGTACTTACTACTGGGCCTGATCCTGTACTACACTGGGCCTGCTCCTGTACTACACTGGGCCTGCACCTTACTACACTGGGCGTAGGGATTCCAGACGTCCAGTTTAGTTTTTCCCGATTTGTCCCTTTTTGGAGGCTAAATCCGGGGTCTGGGCGTTTTTTTAAAAATTAGGTGAAAAATCCGGTATTATGTTTAATATAAAGGCGCGTTGCGCATGCATGGCTCCACCCCCTTACCGGTCCTTGACAGCTCCTGCACTCCTGACCCTGGAGGAGTTGTAAACTCACACTGCACGTCCAAACTTCAAATGAAGTGAAGGGGGCAGGTACAGCATGAGTGGGCTGTGCTGTGCCTGAAGTGTTTAACATTATGCAGATCGTGTGTCCACAGTCAGTGCCTGATAAGGGGTCCTTAAGGGTCCTGCCTGGAGCCTGCCTGACTGTCCTCATAAATGTAAGTGACTGTTGTTTCTGGTAACTATGGGGGAGGACTGTAAATCTAGACCAGACATCTTCTGCCAAGTCCCAAGTTAACTTACCTCACAGTTCACACACAGACACGTGAGTGTTATACTTTTTACTTTGTTCTGCTGTGGGAGCTACTGGCTGGGGTGGGACCTGGGAAGAAGTAGGACTGGTGACACTGACACTGCCCGGTGCTGGTAACAGTGCAGTCGCTTCAAAGTCAGGAGAGAGGGGTTATCTGTATGCCAGCAGTGTACCCATATCTCTATGCCAGCAGTGTACCCATATCTCTGTGCCAGCACTGTAACCCATATCTCTTGCCAACAGTGTACGCCTATTTCTGTGCCAGCATGAACCCATATCTCTGTGCCAGCAGTGTACCTTTATCTCTGTGCCAAGTGTCCATATCTGGTTGTGCCAGCAATGTCCCCATATCTCTGTGCCAGCAGTGTACCCATATATCTGTGCCAGCACTGTACCCATATCTGTGTGCCAGCACTGTACCATCTCTGTGGTGCCAGCAGTGTACCCATATCTGGTTCCCAGCACTGTACCCATATCTGTTGTGCCAGCACTGTACCCATATCTGTGTGCCGGCAGTGTATTCATACTCTATGCCAGCAGCGTACCATATCTAGTGCCCAAGCAGTGTCCCCTTATCTCTGGCCAGCAGTGCAGTTGTACCATATCTGTGCCAGCAGTGTATCCATATTCTCAGCCAGCAGTGTACCCATATCTGGTGCCGCAGTGTAATTCATATCTGTGTGCCAGCATTTACCCTATATTTCTGTGCCAGCAGTGAATCCATGTCTCTGTGCCAGCAGTAACCCATATCTGTGTGCTAGCAGTGTATCCATATCTGTGTGCCAGCAGTGTACCCATATTTGTGTGCCAGCATTTTATCCATATCTCTGTGCCAGCAATGGAGGGAACGGAAAGGGCCTTTAGGGAGTATAAAAACTGTAACAAGAGTGTAAGAAAGCATCAGACTAGCTAAAATTAATAATGAAGTTAGGATAGCTGAACAAAGCATCACTAGAGCCTAAACATTTTTTTAAGTATATTAATAGTAAGAAGATGAGGACTGAGAATGTGGCACCATTAATTAGGGGATAAGTTAGTTACGGAGGAGTGGCGATAAGCAAAGTCTTGAATATTTTTTTTTTCCTCTGTATCACTATAGAAGATCCAAGTACAGATATCATAGAGTATAGTAAATAAAGGTATCCAAGATTCAAGTTTCACTTTGGTTAACCGAGGATATGGTACAGAAGAACTAAATAAGGTTAATATTAATAAATCTCCTGGCCCGTAAAATACATCCTCGGGTACTTAAAGGCTATGTCCACAGTAAAAATTTAATTTTTAATATATCATTCCCCAGGCTCCCAGCCCCAACCGCATTATTTATTTTTTTATAAAGCCCCCAAACTCTACTTACCTCCCCTCTTTCCTCCGACCGCTCCCGGCCCTCTGCTTGCGAGGAAATGCAAGCAAGGGGCGGACCGGCAGCCGCGTCTGTGATTGGCTGAGCGGCAGCCAATCACGGACGCGGCTGCCGGCGCTCACTTCCGCTAGGAAAGCGGAGAGGTAAGTAAGGTTTGGGGGGCTTTATAAAAATAAAAATTATGCGGTTGGCGGGGGGACAGGGGGAAGGAGATATTAAGGGGATTAACGCTAGGGGGGGATAGCAGAAAAAACGGGAGGGAGAGGGAGGGAGAGGAGGGGGGAGAAGGGCTGCAGTACGCATGGGCAGTGATCTCCGGGAGGCCAGGTAGCAGGCAGTGTCTTATATGACCTGCTAGCCTCCTGGTGGGCAGTTTTTGGGACTTTGGGGGGGGACTACAGGAGAACTAGAGGAGCTGGGATGTGAGGTAAGGATTAAACTACACTACATGTGGGGCCAGTAGTTGGGGGTGATTATAGTTTTGGGGTGGACATGCCTTTTAGGAGCTAAGTTCCAGTTTTATCTAGGCCATTGTTTCTATTTTTGCTAATTCCCTCATGTCCGGTGGTGTGCCTCTGGATTGGAAAAAGGCTGATGTTAATTCCAATATTCAAAAAGGGTAGTCGTTCACGCCGGGTAATTACAGGCCTGTAATTTTTAACTTCAGTGGTGGGAAGATCCTGGAAAGTTTAATAAGGAACATTTTCTAGAGTATTTTCAAGGACTGACATTATAAGTAGTAACCACATGGATTTAGGAGAATAGATCTTGTCAACTAACTTGCTTGGCTTTTATGAGGAAGAAGTAGAAATTCAGACTCTGGTATAGCAGTAGATGTAGTTTACTTGGATTTTGCAAAGGCTTTTGATACAGTCCCCCATAGAGGCGACTAGTGAATAGCTAAGGTCTGTTGTCTGGGGAGTCACATTTGTACATGGATAGAAAATTGGTTAAAGAATAGGATGCAGAGAGTAGTTGTTAATGGGGCTTCATCATTATGGACTAAAGTGCTAGTGGGTGCCACAGGGTTCTGTGTTGGGGCCGCTTCTATTTATCTTTTATTATAATGATTTGGAAGTGGGTATTGTCAGCAAGGTTTCTGTGTTTGCTGACGACACAAAACTTTTGTCGACCATTAAAAACTTCAGAGGATGCAATCTTGCAAGGGGATCCAGATAGATTATCACATTGGGCTGCTAAGTGGCAGATGAAATTCAATGTGGGATATTTAAGGTGATGCCTTTTGGACTTAAAAATACTTGTGCTACTATACTATAAATGGCTCTGTGTTAAGTGAATCCCTGTTGGAAAGGGATCTTGGAGTGTTTGGTGGATAACAAACTTAAGGTACAAGCAGTGCCAGGCGGCAACAGCCAGGCCAGCATGGTATTGTCTTGTATAAAGAGAGGTATGGATTCAAGGGAGAAAATGTAATTCTCCCTCTTTACAAAGCATTGGTAAGGCCTCATTTGGAATATGCAGTGCATTTTGGAATCCTGTGTACAAAAAGGACATCTTTGAAATGGAAAGGGTTCAGAGAAGGGCACTAAATTATAAGGGTTGGGGGAGCTTGAATATGAAAGAAACTGGAAAGTTACAATTATGTACGCTGGAGAAAAGGCGCTTGCGTGGGGATATGATTACTTGTGTATAAATACATTAACATGGGCCATAAATAAACTATCTGGGCATTGTTCCCCAATAGAACATGTCAGAGGACACGAGGACATCCCTTAAGACTTGAGAAAAAGTTTAGGCTTCAAGCTCGGAAAGGGTTTTTTCACTGTGAGAACGGTAAGGCTATGGAACTGTCTTCCAGTGGACGTTGTAATGGCAGGTTATTGGTCAGTTTAAAAAAAAAGCTGGATGAGTTTTCTGCAAACAAGGAATGTTGCAAGTTACTGGTATTGATAACATAAAGTAGAGTTGATCCAGGGAAATTTCCGATTGCCACTTGGAGTCAGGAAGGAATTTTTTCCCCCTTCATAAATTTGGTGGGGGTTTTTTGCCTTCCTCTGGATCACAGTTAGGCAGGAATGAGGATATTGCTAGATGGGTTGGACTGGATGGACGTATGTCTTTATTCACCTCAAATACTATACTATAACATGGTTATACTGTATAACCCATAACTGTGCCCCCAGCATGTATCCATATCTGTGCGCCCAGCAGTGTATCCATATCTGTGTGCCCAGCAGTGTACCCAGATCTGTGTGTATCCAGTTTAATAGCAATGCTAGTAAGCCCCTCCAGTTCATTACATACATTAGTCAACCCTCCAGTTCATAAGTATGTTAGTGAGCCCTCCAGTTATTTCCCAGTGTTAGCCAGGCCCTAGTTTATTAGCAGTGCCAGTCAGCCCACCAGTTCACAAACCATTAAGTCAGCCCCAGTCCAGTTTACAAACACCATTAAGTCCGCCCCACCCAGTTTACAAACCATTAAGTCAGCCCCCCCAGTTTACAAACCATTAAGTAAGTCACCCTCCTGTTTACAACCATTAAGTCAGCCCTCCAGTTCCCAAACCATTAAGTCAGCCCCCCCAGTTTACAAACCATTAAGTCAGACCCCCCCAGTTTCAACCATCGTCAGCCCCCAGTTACACCATTAATCCGCCCTCCAGTTTACAAACCATTTTTCTGTTTTCTTATGCCCTCTCCCTATTCTCAGAGCTTATAAGCAGTAGGCACAGGTGAAACAGCAGTCATTATTGGCTGTGATGTAAATTGTCGGTCTTCACTGGAGGGAGAGACCAGCTTACTCTGCCAGAACAGAATAATAATTATACTTGAATATCTGGTTAGTAATGCAGGTAATAAATTTGGGGGCAGAATAACTGGCAAAATACAACCATTTTTAAGGGGAACATGCACTTTAAAACAGCACACAGTCTCTCTACTTCATTAGCCAGAAGTCAGCTCAACAATGTAAAATGCAATAGTGGTCTTTTTTTTTTTTAATTTCGTTTTATTTTGTCAATGCAGTACATAGTCATACATAACTTGATAATCTCAAAATACATCCAATCATATAATAAGACATTGAAACGGAAAAAATTGGTAGCATTGATATAAGTAAAAAGAAGGATTTAAATTAACAATAACAATATCAACAAATGGTCTAAGTGTCCGTTACCTGGTGTATAAAGTGTTATCACTGCTGTTTCCACGCTCGTTCGCCCCACGTCCCGATCCCCAGGCCCTCGCGGCCAAAAATCTCATGTGGCATCAGTAGGTCTCTATTATTCAGCAACAGTGTCTGGGGAAGTCCATCCAATTTTCCCAGATTTTATTAATTTTGTTGTCACACAGCCTCTATGTTTTTATAGATCAATTTGATTAATGGGAGGTCGTTATTTATTAGTCTTATCCAGGTCTTACTCTGGGGGCTTTATGCGATAGCCATCGCAGGACCACAGTCTTTCTGGCATAGAATAGTGATGCCTGCAGGAACTGGCACTCATAGATGACCAGATGTCTTCCTCCACCACCTCCGAACACACATAGGAGTTGATAAGGGCAACCTGATGTGGGGTGAGCGTGTTAAGGAACCCAGCCACCTCGTCCAAAGAACAGAGACGGGGGGACAGCTCCAGATTAAATGATCAAAGTCTGCATCAGGTTGTCGGCATTTGGGGCAGCTTGAGTCTCTATTTTTTCTGAAGTGGTGCATTTTTCTGGGGTACATAAGCCCGTGAATAATATTGAACTGTATCAGTCTGTTATTAAAGCTGGGAGACCAAGATGTGTAAATTGGCTAACTCTTGCCAGTTGCTGCCCCTCCAGACTCTCCCGTTTCCTAGGAGTGGAGCCCATTTATTCTTGATAATATGAGGTTATTTCGTGATTTAGCTTGTATCAGCAGGTGTATAACCTGGATACATACCTTGTGGGCCCTGTGGTGCGAAGTATTCCGATCGCTGGGTGTTTGGTAATGTTTGTTGGGGATGGGTGTAAGCATGTTCTTATCGCGTGGCGTAGTTGCCATATCTGTAGTGCACTCCTCTCTGGGAGCTTGTGGTTGTTTTGCAGGTCGGAGAATGTAAGTATTGAGGGTTTTGTTATTATGTGGTCCTATTGTATTTATTCCGTGGGACTCCCACAGTGGGCGCCCGTCATCCCTGCAGTCCTGGGAGAGATCTGTTCCTCCAAGGGGAGTGTGTTCATAGAGTCCGTTCACTCCTAGCAGTCTATATTGGTTAAATTCCAGACTCTGAGGGCTTGTTTGTGTAGGGAGTGCCCTTGCCCACAATATGTTGTTTGGGTGCATCTAGGATAGGCCATATAGGGGCTTTTAGATATTTGGCGAGCATATTGCCTGACGCGCGTTTGGTCGTGGGGTGGGGTGGACCCAACATTGTAGGTATCTGAGCTGAGTAGCCCAGTAATATAACTGTATATTGGGAAGTGCCAGCCCTCCCGCAATCTTGGAGCTTGGAGTTTGTTGATACTGACCCTGGGCCTCTTATTGTTCCAGATAAAAGAGGTAATTAATGAATTAAGTTTTTGGAAGAAGGATTGTGGAATAAAAACTAGTGAATGTTGTATAACGTATAGTAGTTTAGGAAATAGGAAGGTCTTGACCATTTGGATTCTAGCCCAGATTTAGTGGGACTTGCCTCATGCAAAGAGTTTGTTTCGTGTGTGTTCCAGCAGAGGGGATAAATTAAGGGAGTAAAAATTGCTGAGGGGATTTCGTTATTATAATACCTAAATATTTGAATTTCGGTGACTATGGGTATCTGAGCCGGCCAAGTAACGTTAGGGGAACAAGCTGGTCGACTGGTATAATGCCACTTATCCCCAGTTTATAGTCAATCCCGATTAAGTTCCAAATTTGTTTGATTAGACTAAATGTCGTGGTGAGGGGGATGTGGGGGCTTCTCTAGAAACATGATAATGTCGTCTGCGTAAAGTCCTAGACGTTCCTCATACTGGTCTATTTGGAAGCCCTTGATTCTGTTATCCTGGCGGAGTATTGTAGCCAATGGCTCTATTGCAATGGCAATAGGTATGGCGACAGCGGGCAGCCCTGCCGTGTGCCCCTGTGGAGAGGGAAGTTGGAGAAGGGTTCCATTTATTTGGATCTGGGCCAGGGGGCGGCATATAGAATTTGTATCCATTTGGTGTAGTTATGGCCAAAGCCAAAAGCTCCCAGCACCTCCACCAATAAGACCACACTCCACCGAGTCAAAGGCTTGTTGGCATCCAGTGAGAGTATTATTTCGCTCCCCTGATAATCGTGATCGAGCTGTGTCTGGATTAAGGTTCGGCATAGATTGATTGATGTGGACTTACCCGGCATAAGCCAGTCTGGTCCGGGTGGATTATTGACAGTATTACTGATTCCATTCTATTGGCAAGGATTTTAGCCAGAATTTTATAATCTGATGTCAACAGGGAGATGGTCTATAGAGACCCACATTCCTGGGGATTCTTGCCGGGCTTGGGGATAACCACTATTGTGGCATTATACATTGTAGGTGGTAGTCTTCCAGTGTGTGGTGAGTGGGTGTTACATCAAAGTGGGCATTACCTCAAGTAGGCGTGGCATTGGACAAGTGGGCGGCCAAAAAATTGGCACACACGCTTGGACGTTCTTTAGGTGTCCTCTATTTTGCATTTCAAAATATGGAAACCCTACACTGGTCCTGCTCCTGTACTACACTGGTCCTGCTCCTGTACTACACTGGGCCCGCTCCTGTACTACACTGGGCCTGCTCCTGTACACAACTGGCCTGCCCTGTACTACACTGGGCCTTGCTCCTGTACTACACTGGGCCTGTCTCCTGTACTATCACTGTGCCTATCCTGTACTACACTGGGCCTGCTCCTGTACTACACTGGGCCTGCTCCTGTACTACACTGGGCCTGCTTCCTGTACTACACTGGCCTAGCTCTGTACTCTGTGGGCTTTTTAGTGTATATATATATATATATATAAAACCATGTAGTGATGTCTGCACTCAGTCTTCCTTCTCCTTTACTATATATTTTTAATGTCGGGTGCTTCAAGGAACACAGATGCCTCAAATCTGTCCATACAATAACCAAAAATAGAGGTTCCGAGCACTCCTTCTTCACTCAAAAGTTTTTATTTTTATTTAACGTTTCGTTGCTTCACAGAGCACCATCATCATTCTGATGAAGGTGCTCTGTGAAGCACCAAACATTAAAGGAGAACTAAACTTCAGTTTTTCAGATCCTATGTAAAAGTTTTTCTCCCCAGAACACCTACACGTTGAAAGATTCTTCTCTAGTTATTTGCATTTAGTAGATATGAGTAATAGATTCTGTAACAAAGGAGGCTTCTATCTTGTTGCCAGTACAACTCATAGCCCATGTTGGCTTCAAAGAGCCACGCCCCCTGACCCCAGCATTCACTGTCTCTATGTGCAGATTTGCTGGTGGCGCCCCATGTAAATGCTGTGTGTTTAAACACATCAGACCAAAAGTCGCAAGTTTCAAATCCCCTAGCTTACTTATGAAACTATAACATGGTCTACTGCCTGATTTTAGTGCTTTTTCTGTTTGTTTTTTTCCATGTTTCTAGAAAAATATGAAGTTTCTATCATATGTACAATCTTTATATAGTAGCTCTGTATTTTTTTTTACCAACCGTGTGAATTGCTGACAGTCTTCCAGTAGCAATAACAAAACAGTGTACTGATTTTACTGACATTTACTTCTATTGATTGAGAGTTCACCTGTGGCGTGCTCTGCTAAAGTGCTGGGTTAGGAAAAAAATCAGACTATTGGGACAGGCTTTCGATTCCCCATGTTCAATTTTTTTGTCTTTATTATAAAGACTCTACATGTACTAGTCCATTACTTATATCCCTTGTGGCCTAGTGTAGAATGCTTTCTTTTTAGAAAGACACAGAATAGAAGGTTGCTGGTTCGATTCCCCATACTTACTTTTATTTTTTTGCTGAAATGTTAAATGTTCTGTTTCTTTCATCCATGCTAGCAAAGACATACACTGCAAATTTACTTTTCTTTTTTGTATGTAAAGCATAGGAATTTATCATTGTTAGGGACAGGAGCATTTCTAATGGTTTACACAAAAACTGCACTGGTATCTGTGTTCTGTGTCAGAGGGGGGAACTCTGAGCTGTAACATGATTGGCTGTCAGCTTCCAGGAAGCAAGACTGCAGTTTCCTGTGAAGTGTCCGGCGGACACTTAGATGGGTGTTCCCAGATAAGGTGAATTATGGAGCTGACCCTTAGTACACACAGGTTATTTTCATAAATCACCCAGCATCCACAGCAAAGGGAGACATAGACACAGCTTGTTTGTTCGTTTGTGAATGTGCTCTCTCTATTGGACAATGTTGTCTGGGACTTATAGTTCTCCTTAAACTTTGTGTGAAGGAATGCTCGGAACCTCTTTTATTTTTGGTTTATATCTATATATATGTTTTCCGAAAGTAGAACTGCCGATTTCGGTAACCCTCGAAAATACAAGCCAATATCGGTAACCCTAGAAAATACAAGCCGATATCGGTAACCCTCGAAAATACAAGCCGATATGGGTAACCCTCGAAATACAAGCCGATATGGGTAACCCTCGAAAATACAAGCCGATATCGTAACCTTTGAAAATACAAGCCGATATCAGTTATCCTCGAAAATACGATTTGGTAACCCTCAAATACAGCGTATCGGTAACCCTCGAAAATACAAGCCGATATCGGTAACCCTCGAAATTACAAACCGATATCGGTAACCCTCGAAAATCCAAGCCGCTATCGGTAACCCTCGAATGTGTAGTATCGCAAACCCGCAAACAGCACGATCGATTTCGGTAACCCTCGTAAGGAGAGATCGATTCTAACATCTCTCGATTTGTACTGTTTGCTAACCCTCAAAGTAGTGATCGATTTCGGTAACTCTCGAATTTGTAATATCGGTAACCCTTAGCCGTTCGATTTCAGTAACCTGTGTTATTTACAGTAACCTACTATTACTATTTCATCCTTAAAGCCTGTAAACTCCAATCCTGCATAAAAATGACTATGTTGCATCCGTTTCTATTATTCACAGGGAGGGGAGAACGCTTATTCTCCCTCCCCTGTGAATAAGAACGCTCGGGGACCTGGAACTTACCTTACCCCCGCCGCTCCACTCGCAGCCGCTCAGTCACTGACAGCCGCTCTGTCCCGACCACGCGCCCTATCTTAGGCGCATGCGCGCCAATTCAAAGATAGGGGCGCGCGATTGGGAGAGACAGCTGTTCAGAGACTGAGCGCTGCGAGTGGAGCGGCGGTAAGGTAAGTTCCAGTTCCCCCGAGCGTCCTATTATTTACAGGGAGGGGAGAATAAGCGTTCTCCCCTCCCTGTGAAAATAGAAACGGATGCCACATAGTCATTTTTAAGAGTTTAGTGTTCCTTTAAAATCGAAAGAAACTTTTGAATTTTTTTCTCCCATAGACTTCTATGGATCAGTTTTTTTCGAATTTACAGTTTAAATTCGAAAACGGGCCGAAAATCCAGTTTCCAACATCTCTAGTGGTAAGTAATATAAAGTCTGAACGGGAGAAGAATAGTGCCCACTGAGCTTGCCAAGTTTTCAATCTCTTAGAGGACCCTCAGATATTCTCGATTCTTATGATCTGTGTAAATGAGTAAATGGATAACTTGTACAAGGAGGTACATCCACTCCTCTAGGGCTGCTATTCCCAATCACCAATACTTCAACAGGAATCCGGCAGGAGAGGTGGAATATCGATGAACCCGTTTTTGAGTTTACTTCAACATAATCTTTAAGAACTTCTTTTTCGGGTTTGGACAAAGGGTAAATGCGACCAATGATATCAACGAAAAGAAAAAGTTCAATAGGAAAGTAATATCAACAAATGAGAAAGTATAGATGTGATACTCTTTTTATTGTGTACTACCAATAGTTTTTCTTAATAGATTAGCTTTGAGTGAGGATAGCATATAAACAAACAGTAAAAGATAAGGGATGGATAATTGGAATTGTATTCAATGTTCATTCTTTTTTTTAAAGGCTGTGATGTCCCTTATCAGATTTGTTACACTGTATGAGGTACACACAACATGCTGGAGAAGCAGCAGTAGGATCCTGTGATGTATAAGTTCCCATAGCATGTGCAACACTTTGTGATTGGTTGATTGCATAAGTAAGAGAAGAGACTTAGAGCTGTAATACCTTTTATTGGCTAACTAATTTTTTAAAATTTAGTTAGCCAATAAAACAGCTCTACGTCTCTTCTCTGATTGGTTGATGTGATCACATAGTTTGCATTGGTTTCCTTTGCACGGTTTAAGTGCAAAGGAAATATTAATGTCCGTGTGAAGTTTCCTATTAATCTACTTGTGTTTTGAGGTTGGTTGGTTGTCTAAAAACCAGAATAGTGGGCTCTGGCAAGATTTTAAAGTCCCATCCTCTGTTATAACTGTCTGTAGTTCTTTAACAACATTCCATATATCTTCTAGTACTGAATTGTATGTGGTTACTAGTGGATATGTGGTACTAGATTTTTCCCTTTGCACTGCAAAAGTTTTTCTCTATAGGTTTTTAATGCTATATTGATGCTGGTGTTTATGGTCTTGGCCAAAATGTGCTGATAAGGATAGGTTCAGAGGGCAAGGACAGAATGGCATTCGGAACAAAAACAGAGTAATAAAGAAACTGTAACTGTACTTAACTGGATAACAAATTTATTGTTGTGATTACGGGTCTTTAACCAGAACATCCCAAGATAAAAGGAAATAAAGGAGAAGAATAACAGAAAAATTCAATTACTCTGAGTGTCCCGAGGGATAGAGATAAGCATTTGTGAAGTTTCATTGGAGACTGGACCAAACTTATAGTCTGAACCATCAGCTAACCATAGGGTCAAAGGGGCCACCTTAGGTTAAAGATGTATTTCCAAATGGTGGACAAGCTCGATAAAGCAGCTGCAGCCCAGAATTTTTTTTTTTTATTATTATCCCCTCCATCATTTATACCCCTTCCAACCACTACCTTTTGTCCTTTTTGCTGACTTCCTCCCCATTAAATCTTGTTTGTATTACTACCACCACACGAGATGTGCATAGCTGTACTAATAGCGTATCAGTGAATAGAGCAGCCTCTTGAGTGACGCCTATTGACGTCAATGCACGTGCCACGCAAGCATGGTGAAGTCTATGCGCACTCCTCGATGATGTCATCATGGCCAAGATACAGCACAGGGAAATCTCACGTCTTCCTCTCGTAATTCTTGGAGGAGATTATGGCACAAGTTTTTCTGTACTATATCTTGCACACAATTACGTTATCAGGGGCCGATGTGGTTATGTCAACAGGCGAGATGTGGATTCGCGGATTTCGAAAAAAAATTAAGATTCGCAGCGAACCGATTTAAGTCAATGGGAAGGAAAAATTTGCAGATCCGCCTATATATAAGGTAAAATAGCAATGGTTATTACTGTACATTGGCTCTGTGGCCTGGGAAATGGTCTGGGGAACATGTCCACATATCCAGAACTTAAAAAAAAAAACTTTCCTCACAATCGCAGTTTTTCGAGCTTCCCCGCATTCTATTTTCGAGGGTTACCTCAGAAATGTTTTGGGGAAATGACAATCAGATTCTTTCTGAAAGAATCTTATTGTAGCCAATTCTGATTTGTATACTAACCAATCGGATTCTTTCTGAAAGATCTGGTTGTAACCAATTCTGTTTGGAAAGAATCTGATTGGTTAGCATACCAACCAGATTCTTTCTGAAAGAATCTAATTTGTATCCAATCAGATTTGGTAACATCAGATTCTTTCAGAAAGAATCTTATTGGTATGCTTTCTGGAAGAATCTTATTGTCACCAATCTACCATAACAAAAATTGTATTAAAAGCATTAACCGAGGGGAGATCGACAATATAGTCTCATCCTGGGACCTTGTTATGGGAGCAAATTGTACAATCAGAAACATTCTTCCTGCATCATTATTCATCCGGTGCCACCAGAAGCTCCCTTTGGACAACGCTGAGTTTTTATAGATTCTAAAGTGTCCTGAGAGGCTTATTGTGACAATGTTGATCCTAACTTCATTAGGAACAAAATGTTAGACCATCTTGCAGAGTAAAATTGGCTAGAGAAGGAGCCTTAGATGAGAGTTCCTTCAATACTGTTCAGATC
The DNA here is from genome assembly GCA_019447015.1 of Hymenochirus boettgeri. Taxonomy (NCBI): domain Eukaryota; kingdom Metazoa; phylum Chordata; class Amphibia; order Anura; family Pipidae; genus Hymenochirus; species Hymenochirus boettgeri. Next base: position 35,018 of record JAACNH010000943.1, on the reverse strand, counting down.
CGACTGCATAAGGGGAACTGTGGTGTGAAAAACAGTTAATCCTAAATAAAGGCCCGGCTCCTTAAAATGAAAGATCAGTCCACCTCTGTATGTGCACACAGTCCAAACTACCTAAATCATTTGTACCAGACTCTTTCTGAAAGAAATGCAAAGAAAGCAATGAGAGTATGAGGTAGAGGCTATTTTGGATTCCAGACATTTGGGAGCTGTTTTGTATATTCATCTCCTGTCATTTGTCTACTTTTTTGCCTGACTTGGTTTCCTGTTGCCAATCCTAGCCTGTTTTGACCACAATCCTGTGCCAACTGCCTCTGACATGATTGCTCTGTTTCTCAACCCTGATCTTGGCCACCAGCCTTCCGACCTCTTTTAGTCATCTCAATTTGCTCCTCTGCTGCCTTCCCTGACCTCCACGCTCTGATTAAGGACTTTCTAGTTTCCATTTCCTGCTTTTCTCTCCACAGCTTTCCATCTTTGCTGGGACAGATATTTCTGGTGAGGCCGCAACCTGGTACCCTGCCTTTCCTCACAACATAACTAACCATGAGGGGCTCTGGAGAAGACTGGAAAGTACTTAGATTAGGTGTCAGGTCCCCAGTGCCCATCTTTATATACCATCCTGTAAATGACCATTGGATAGCAATTAAGTGATACTCACCAAAACATACCTATAAGAGAGTACCTGAAGGTGTTAACCCTTTCCTTGTTGGAAAAAACTTTATTAGCAAAACTACAACTTTCCCATTAAGGTGGGTTTTGCCCGCAATGTCTGTGTAAGGTAGACAATGTGCCAGCCTCACCCATATAAATGAAAGACAATGGATTAGCTGCCAAGAAAAGTATATTATTCTCCCTTTTTACAAGGCACTGGTAAGGCCTCATTTGGAATATGCAGTGCAGTTTTGGAATCCCATATACAAAAGGGACATCTTGGAAATAGAAGATATTCAGGAAGGCAAATAAATTAATGAGGGGAATGGAGGGGCTTGACTATGCAGGCAGATTAGACAAGTTAGGCTGTTTACATTAGAGAAGCGAAGTTTGCATGGGATATGATCACTTTATATAATATATTATAGGGCATCTCCACCCTCCATAATAACTTTCTTTATATCGCAGGGCATATACTCTCACCCTAACCACAATTAAAATCTTAAAAATCGATTCCATACACTACTTAAGGTCCTGGTTCAAGCGTCGCTCTGGTCCGGCTCCCCTGCCTGCCGGATCTACAAGCAGGGGGCCAGACGGCAGCAGCAGCTGTGATTGGCTGAGAGGCAGCCAATCACAGCGGCGGCTGCCAGAAATGGAGGAGACGCTGGGCCGCAGGGAGCTGTAATACAGTTCGAAAAAGATTTTTTAACTTTTAACTTAGCGGTTGGGGGTGGGAGGGTTAGCCCTACAATATGCCTGAAGGTTTTTACGCTAGGGGACATTTTTGCATAAAGGGGTCTGGAGGGAGGGGCTGCCATTGCTGACAGAAGTCAGCAATGTTAGGACAGGAAGATAGCCACTACACTTCACTTTCCTGGACTTTGGACATGATTGCAGAAGAACCATAAGGCAGGATTGTAAGGTAGAATATTTTAAACTGTATAGTGGGGCCAGTATGGGGTTAAAATTTAGTTTGGGTGGACTTACAATAAACCCTCTGGTGCTTGTTCACTAATAGGTCATATCAGAGGACACATGGACATCCTTTAAGGTTGGAAGAAAAGAAGTTTCATATTCAGGTTAGGAAAGGTTTCTTCTAAGAGAATGGTGAAACTGTGGAACTGTCTTCCAGCAGATGTGGTAATGGCAAGTTTATTAAATAGCTTTAAAAGTGGGCTAGTGGGCTGATACGTTTTTCTAAAACTAAAAAAATTACAGGCAGCGTGACAAGATGGCACTGAGAGGTTGTGCAGTACCGAGCTCCTCCATAAGTTACAGCAATCCGTCTAAATATCCTGCACCCACTTGAGCCAAAAACACCTTCAGATGGCAAATAAGATAAAGATAAGAGGAGCAGGATGGACTCAGCAGCTGAAAAACTCAGCAGGTTCGCGAGGCAAAAGGAGGCCGACAATAGAACACGTGGCTGCATGGATGGCGGATTCCCCCGACTATTATATAACAACCCGCAACCTTGGAAATTTTTAATCTTCATAGGGGCAAGGCAGGAGTGCCTACTGTCTCCCTATTTATTTGCATTAGTAATCAAAATGCTGGCCATAAAATCATCCCACCCCAAAATAAAGGGCCTTAAATTAGACACCTTTTGAGAAAAAGTTGGGCTTGTATACGGCAATGTTGTTCTGTTTCTGGATGTGTCGGAGGTGTCCCTACAGATAGCCACCCCAACTGGTTTCTAAGTTCAAATATCTGGGAATAACAATCACCAGATCTGGTCCTGAATTTTACAATTGTAACGTGCTAAATTTCGCAAGAGACAAGGTAGCAAGATGGAAACCACTACCACTCAACCTCATGGGCATATAAATCTAATTAAATATTTATTCTTCCAAAGTTCTATACACATTACAGCATACGTTGGTCTATGTCCCAGGAAGTTCTTGACCTCATTAAATGCCATCCTCACACATTCCTTATGGGGCTGCGGTAGGGTGAGAGTTAGGCTCAAGAGACTACAAGCCAATAAGACAATGGTGGACTGGCTTCCCGGATTTCCGATAGTATTATTTAGCGGGCAAATTAAAGTACCTTAGGTGTTGGGGTAGCAGACGAAGAGCAACCCACACAATCAGATTTAATGTTAACAAGCTACCTAAAGGGAACATAAATGGCTTTTATACAAACTCAGCTATTCATTCAATAGGTCCAACACCACTATCCACAAACAAGATGCAAAAGTGTGGAAGATAACAAATAACCTACTGCTGTAAATGTATAAATCTTACATAAGTAAACTAACTGAATTTTAAAAAAAAATTGCAGGCAGCTTAGACAAGTTGGGCTGTTTACATTAGAGAAGCGGTGTTTGCGCAGGATATTATCACTTTATATAAATATATGTATGTATTTATGTATAATTTTTATTAATAAAGGGCCACTTGGTGACGCAGCACTGTAAGTTATAAAATACAAACAAGGGGATACGTGCAAGCAATTATACAGATAATAAAAATGAAATACTACTGTAGTTCTGGTTGGTCCAGGATACTATATAATATTGAGAATTGCTGGTATTAATATATATACTGTATTTCTGGTTGGTACAGGGATACTATATATAATGAGAATTACTTGTATTAATACATATACTGTAGTTCTGGTTGGTATAGGATACTATATATAATTGAGAATAACTGGTATTAATACATATACTGTAGTTCTGGTTGGTACAGGGATACTAATATAATATTGAGAATTACTGGTATTAATACATATACTGTAGTTCTGGTTGGTACAGGGATACTATATAATAATGAGAATTACTGGTATCTATACTAATAAAGGCAAAAGCCCTCACTCACTCACTCACTCACTCACTCATCACTAATTCTCCAACTTGGCCGTGGAGCAGACGGCTTAAATTTGGCAGGCTCATTCATTGCACCTTACTTACAAAAGTTAAGCAGGTTTCGTTTCGAAATTCCACCTGTAACGCCCTCACTCACTCACTCATCACTAATTCTCCAACTTGCCGTGGAGGCAGACGCTTAATTTGGCAGGCTCATTCATTGCACCCTTAACTTACAAAGTTAGCGCGGTTTCGTTTCGAAATTCCACCTGTACGCCCTCACTCACTCACTCATCACTATATTCTCCACTTGCCGTGGAGGCAGACGGCTCAAATTTGGCAGGCTCATCATTGCCACCTTACTTACAAAAGTTAAGCAGATTTTGTTTCGAAATTCCACCTGTAACGCCTCACTCACTCACTCATCACTAATTCTCCAACTTGCCGTGGAGGCAGACGGCTTAAATTTGGCAGGCTCATTCATCATTGCACCTTACTTACAAAAGTAAGCAGGTTTGGTTTCGAAATTCCACCACCTGTAACGCCCCTCACTCACTACACTCACTCCCTAAAGAACACGAATCACGCAAAAATCATAATTCTCAACTTGGTGTGCCGTGGAGGCATAACGGCAATATTATATAGTATCCCTGTACCAACCAGAACTACAGTATATGTATTAATACCAGTAATTTTCAATATTATATAGTATCCTGGGTACCGACCAGAATTACAGTATATGTATTAATACCAGTAATTATCAATATTATATAGTATCCCCGTACTGACCAGAACTACAATATATGTATTAATACCAGTAATTTTCAATATTATATAGTATCCTGGGTACCGACCAGAACTACAGTATATGTATTACTACCAGTAATTCTCAATATTATATATTATCCCCGTACCGACCAGAACTACAGTATATGTATTTATACCAGTAATTATCAATATTATATAGTATCCCCGTACCAACCAGAACTACAGTATATGTATTAATACCAGTAATTATCAATATTATATATTATCCCTGTACCAACCACAACTACAGTATATCTATAGTTACCCTTTAAGTATGGCTTCCATGGGAATGGAAAGGTAGGACCGTAGGTGGGTGTACCTGTGTCTGTGTGGGGGGTTGGGGGTATCACCATTTGTATTTATGACCATGAAACAAACTGTTTTGAAATATCCACATTTGAGGATTGTTACCATTATAGTCTATTGGAAAAAATGTCCAGAAATTCGCAGATAATGCCGTAACGCTTCCGCGGATTCCTTAGCTAGAAGATAGCACACTTCTCCTATATGCCCCGCACGTCTGTACCGAATTTCATGTCTCTAGCTCAAAAACTGTGGGAGGAGATACGGTCCAAAAAAGTGAAAGGATAAAACGGAAGAAGAAATAGAAAGAACCGTAATTTGGCTCTTCAAACCAAATTAAAAACCGGAAATTCGCCGATAACGCCGTAACGCTTCCGCGGATTCCTTAGCTAGAAGATAGCACACTTCTCCTATATGCCCCGCACGTCTGTACCGAATTTCATGTCTCTAGCTCAAAAACTGTGGGAGGAGATACGGTCCAAAAAAGCAGAAGAATAACACAGACGACGAAGAAGAAAAAGAAGAAGAAAAAGAAGAAATAGAAAGAACAGGAATTTGGCTTTTTCAGGCCAAATTATGGCTACAAGGGATACCTAGAATAATATTAGAATTCACTGTATTAATACATATACTCGCAGTTTATGGTTTGTAAGGGGATACTATATAATATTGGATAATTACGGTATTATACATATGATACTTGTAGATCTGGTTGCTCAGGGACTACTTTCCGATGGAGTCAGGAAGAATTCCCCCCTCCCCCCCCACTTTTGTTTTTTTAGGCCAGGGGGTTCTTTTGCCTCCGGCTGGACTCAACTGTTTAAGACAGGGTTAAAAACAGTGAATAGGTTGTACTTGAAGGACATATGTCTATATAATTCAACCTCAATTACTATGTTACTATGAAGTAGAAATGTTTACAGAAAACCAACACACACACAGATCAGTATTTCTCTGGATGTTGACGATCCACCCCCTTTAGATCCACAAACTGGGTGTCATCAGAACCCTGCAAACGAAGCTTAGAACATCCCCACTATGCACAGAGGCGCAAGCTAAAGAAATGAAACATCTCAGGGATCCCTTAAAACTGTGGAATATCCAGACGGCCTTTGTCAACACAGAAGTAGAAGGAAAGAAAAGTAACAGGAATAACCAACAGTGAAGGGGAAAGCAGACCGAGGAAAGAACATGGTCATCCCATATGTATCAGGTGTCTCCGAGAAATTAAGAAGAATTTCTTCAAAAAAACCGGTTATCCCTGTCCTGCATTAACCAAATACTGAGGCCCGCAACTTGGTACAATCAAAAGACCCAATACCGAAACACAAGAAAAGCGTACTCATATACGCAGTGCAGTGAGAGTGCTTCCACATTGCTCATCACCTCCCCTCCCTTAGATTTGCGTAATGTGGGGGAGACCAAACAGCCACTGCACTAACGTCTGGCCCGCACAAAGAGGCCAATTCCCTTGTGTGGACAGACCATCAGCTCTTGTATCCCTAGAGGAAAAGGACATACTTATAAGAGTGTTCTCAGCTTGCCAAAGAAACAGATCACTGGGGTTAAAAAAAATTCAAAAAACACAAGAGAGTTGTCAAGGAGGCCATTTATGTGAAAATAAAGAACCAAGCCTAAATAGGGTTGGGGGGATCGACACCCCGAAGCTGTCTTCCATTTACAATGCATTTTTTTTAAACCCTGGGGTTTCCTGTACACCACACCCTCTATAGCCGCAATTCAATCACGCCTTGTAACTCATAATTTCATTAATACCACCTGGCTGTGATATTCCTAATTGGGACTTTCCAGGGTACATAATTGCCACAGATTCTGATACAAGTCCAACTGAATTGAGAAACCGTCGAATGACTACGAATCGTCTTCAAGAACTCTATAAACTCAAGTCCAGTTTGATCTAAACTGAAAATACAACAAGATATTAGGCATTTGTCTGATAACTGCTTCCTTTGGTGTCTGAGAAAAATAATTTACTTACAAAACTTATGCCAATAATATATGCTCCTGCATTTGCCGGCCTCTATAATCTTTGCCCCCTGTTGGACCCCTGTGTGATCAGAAGATATTGTACGCATTTTAATTCTTTAGCTTATTGGTCATTCAACTGTTAGGGAACCCTTCCAAGTAAGGCCCCTCTACATGACCTGAAATGGCAAACAAAACACTCTACCCAACCACAGGGCATTACATTTACTGAGAGATTAAATACATTTAACATTTTTTTCCATATATGAGTGTTATTGAATTAAATAATGCGGCTACTTTATTGGCTGTCCACATATCGTACCTTCATGACAAATGGTCCCTCCACTATCTCCTTCACATGCAGCCTCCCCTCTTGTGCTTGCCTCTGGACTGTACCCGGCAATTCGGAAAGAACAATGGTGGAGTGTGATGACTCCCACCTAGGTTTTCCATTTGTTACGTTTCTAAAGCTGCTCTTGATAAAATCTGCTTGGTGACAATTCTTGTGAAACCCACCTCACAGACTGTTGTCCGTGACTTGTATTTGTGGAGAGCCTTGCACGTATCATGGTCAACATGGGCAGGTTAAAAAAAAAAAAATTTTACTGCAAGACCTGTGGAAGATTTTTGAGACCCATAGGTCCTGTCTCTTGGGATTCCCCCTCCTGTGACTCGTCCTTTGTAACCAGCCTGCCAGAAACCACACAGAACATTTATGGAATGTTACACATAGAAAATTGAAATAAGTGGGCCCATTTCTCCTAATTTTCCTGCTGAGTCAACTTATAGTGTACAAACTCTAAAGTGGCCTGAGACGTCGCTATTATCCATCACCTAGTCCTACCATAGATTTCACTGACCCTCATCCCACCATATAATTAGATTGATTCTGTTTATAGAGGTAAGAGAATTAGGGTCTTACTTCATCAACAATCTTCCTTGGTGGTGGGAAGGCAGACGCGAGGGTGAACGTAGTTCTGACGCACCGGTCGTTTTAGTGTATAAGGGCAATGTCTCCTGTCGAGATTCTCCCTTCCAGTTTTGTATTTGGATGAACATTAATGCGCTCCCAAGCTGGGCTATTTGATTTTCTTCTGTTGCTCATTTTTTCATAACCTTTTAATAAGATATAGAAAATTACTTTAATGAAAACTATAAGTGTTACAAAGTTTTTTAAAAATAGTTTCAAAATGAAAACAAACGAATACTGGGACAGGGATATAGGACTGGTAATTCCTACCTCCCACTAATGGTTTCTGTGAGGAGCCCAGTCCAAAGAACACTGATTCTGCCAGTCCTTCCTCCTGGCTCACAGCAGGCATCTTTATACAAGATTGAGTCCAGGACTAACCTGGCAAATGAAAATAATGTACTTTTGTAAGCTCCTCAAAACGAATAATGAGGTAGGAATAATGAACCCTATCCTGGATACGTTATAGTGGGAGTACTAAATCCCAATAAAGTGGATCTAGTGGACGTGGATCCAATACACCTCTAGCTTTTTATTGGTACACTTTAAAGGGCCCCCCATGTCCCACTGTAAAAATGCTTTTGGGGCATAATGTTTAGGTAGGCATGCCCACCAAGCCCAACCCAACCGCTATCATAAAACAAACAAAAAAATGCTTAGATAACTACCTTACATCCCTCTAGGCTCAGCGATCTCCTTCTCCCCCTCTCTGCTAACAAGGAAACAGCAAGAGAGGGGACCATGCACCGCAGCCCTCCTCTGTGATTGCTGCCGGGTCAGGCCCCCAATCACAGATGCTGCGGATCCGGCTAAGAAGAAGTCGCGGGAGCGCAGTGCGGTAGTAGATATCAAAGGTTTTTTTTAGATTTCTTATAGCGGTTGGGGGTGTGCAGCATAAGGGTACAACACTTTTATGTAAACCCTGACAACGCTAATGGAGAAAGCGTTTGAATATTGATCCGGAAGGGAGGTGGAGCGGAGGGCCGAGCCCGGAATGATCCTGCATGCCCTCCCGGAGGCTTCAAGCAGGCATAGACATTAAGTGGAAAGGTCACAACACCCAAACGCCGAGGAAGACATCCACTGCACTATTCAAAGTTCCTGACTTTGTCGGACGAGGACTACAAGAGAACCCATGGGAGCAGTCAAATGTAAAGGTAAGACAACTTTATCCAAGCTAAAAAGGGCCGATCTCAAAACAAAATTCAAAAAACAAGATAAGGGGGCCAGCAGTTCTGGGGGAACAGCCCGAAATTTTGATAATTGCGGTCGGTGGACATGCCCTTAAATCTAAAGCAAGGGTTCACCTCATCGTCAAAAGCCAGACCATGGATGGACACAACAGGTGAAGGAGGGGTTTGGCCTGTACGCATTTCTCTTGTCCTCGTAACTTCCGCTCTCCTCAGAGACCAAAGGGGAGTGTCTCCACTCTCTCAAATAAGGTGAGTAACGGTAAGTGGTCCCAATAGAAACAGTATTTGGCTTTAAGATGTAAAGTAGACCCTGCGCTATATACGGATCCACGAAAATCTGAACTACAGAATGATAATGTATCCGGAACCATAATCAAACCCTTCCTCCCTGCCCCAGGGGGGGGGGGAACTGGGTTCCGCTTTTTAAAAAGTTAATTTATAGTTCTCCTTTAACACTGATTAGGTGGATGCGAAAGTTTAACCCCATGTCCTGACCAAGTCAATGGAGGTGTTTTTTATTGTTACCTACTCCCTTTACCCTGCGGCCCATAAGAGATTAAATGGTGCATTGGGTGTACAGCCTTTTACGCCTCTTTTAAAGCTTTACAGAAGTGCAGGTCCACCCCCAAAAACTAACAACTACCAGCGCCCACACTGTGTAGTTTAAAAAAATCCTTACCCTCTACATTTTCTGCTCCTTATGGTTCTCCTTCAGTGTCCCTATTCAAATCCAGGAATTGAAGAGTAGGAGCTGTCTCTGTAAAAGGTATTTCTCTCTGCCTCTTTACACTTCCTCCTGGAGGACTCAGCGGAAGGCCGCAGTAGAAGCTCGGTAATTAAGGTTATCTATCAGTTTTTTTCTTACAAATAAACCATGCGGTTAGGTTTGGGCGGGGGGCTACACTACGTAAAACAATGTTTAATTCCGGGTGGGACATAACCTTTAAAAGAATTGAGCTTCATACGACTTGCGAATCAAGGGGCCAATCCATGACAACCAAATGTAAGGCTAACAGCAACAGTTGGCCTGTGAATTAATCCATGATAGCCTGACGGGGGTGGGTGTGGGTTAAAGAGGCATAATGGCGAAACGCCACGACTGACGCCCATAAGACGAAACAAATATTTTATTTTGGTGCCCCTCGTCTTACCAGTATATCCGATCTTTGGTAGAAACTCACGTGGCAATTTATCCGATTTTTTTTTTGTCAAAAATTGGGTCTAAAATGGTGGGTTTTTTGTCCTATCCTGCATCTTTTTTGTATTTAAATATGGGTGGTAAAATATTGTCTGGTGCCATATATTGGACAGAAACCAGAAAGTGCCTGATTACAATTAATATGGGGTTTCATTCTCTTTATGCTAATGAAAGATATACTTATACAAATTTTAATATTCTGTTAACCTCTTCTTCACACCATTGCAGCATTGCAAACTTCCTCTCCTCAAGGAATCACGAGCTGTCAGCCCATTGAGAGTAGTGCAGTGGATTAAGAAGATTTCCAATTCACATATAAGTATAATCTTTGGCTAGGAATTACATTTAAGGTACGGAAAATGCCATTGTTTTTAAGCAGCACTATTATGGTTTTAGGCCCCCAGGAAATTACTTCTTTTATACAACCATTACCCTTTACCTATAAATAATGTAATTTTAAGGCTTAAAGGGTTAGGGTAGCTTTAGGCTGAGCAATAAAGGGCAACTGTGGTTTCCAATGAGGCCATTCAGATCCACACAATCTCTGGATGCCAGCCTGTTGAAAGAAATAATATTGGGGTGAGTGTTTCAAGATTCCTGCTTCCCTTCGGCCTGAGTGCCTCACCATGCCCTCATGCCTCAGGGGAGAACATGCTCAGTGTAATACTTAATGACTGAATAAAACAGGAAATAACTTTGAGGGGTTTAAGAGTTGGCCAATGGTGACCCAGCATAAGGAAAGATTAATATAAACATCATCAATATAATGACTTAGTACGGTAGTGTTTGCCGATCCATCCACCAGGCATCACGTCATCTGTTCTGTTACATTCTTATCCCAGGGTGGATATAGAAAAGCATTGGGCAGCAGTCAAAACCCAACGCATCGCTCAGAAAACTGGCGCCACATATGGAGCAAATCCTGGTGGACCCTTTTTCTTAAACAAACATGACGTGGCCTGTGTTACAGAGAAAAGCTTGGGTCAGGACCATTAAAATGCACTCATAAAACTAAAAAAGGAGGCCTTTTACTCTTGAGAAATCGGTTACCAATCTACAAAAAAAAAAAAAAAAAAAAACAAAACAAAAAAAAAAAAAACAAAAAAAAACAGAAAAAAACAAAAAAAAAAAAAAACAAACACCAAACGATTAGGAGAAAAAAAAAAAAATAACCAAACAACAACCAAATAACAAACAAAACACCCATACACCCAAAAAATCCACTACTACCTCATCCCCTCACACCACCTTTCTCTCAATATTGGGGGCTATTTTAGAAATTACTAATAACGAATACGGTGAGTTATCGGTTATTTATTTGACATAGATGCAAATACCAATAAAGGCCTTCACCGAGCACCTATGGCCAATACCATAATTTGATGCTATGTACCATACCAATAACCTCCTGATGGGGGGATTTAATCGTTATTTAACAATATCTGATAATTTAAAAATCATGGTCCCAAATCCTTTGTTAAGTTGGAGTTTACTGGTATGGGGGATTTTCTTCTCTATCCCGATTGGAATAGTGAGCGGATTTTAAATCATTGTCCTGAGCTTTATTCCTTTCCCATGCCTGTTAATCTACCCATGAGCACTTCCTGGCTCTGCTTCTGTCCCTTGACCACCCCACCCACCTACCTTCCACGTAAGAATCCATCAGTTCTTTGATCCGTCTGATCCACAACCGACTTCTTTTCGAACAGGTGTCCCCCCTCAACCACAAACGGAAAAGAGCAAAACTCAACCACTACAAACCATCCCATGTATGGAATTAATCACAGCATTTAAATAGGCCCGTGATACCGCGTAGAAGTAACAGCCCTTGGCCATAAATGTACTGAGTACGCAATCATATTGTATAGGTGATTGAACCGCGTAAATGTACAATCAACACGACCTAAACGTGCAACCGCTATTGTAATTTTTATGGTTCGCCTGACTTCCGCATTGTAGTCCGACATTCGATTGCGTAAATATTGCAAATGTTAAAGGCGTGGTTGACTAGTTAATGAACGCGTCTATAATATGGTGCGCCTGAGAGAAGAAGTTTAACAAAAAAGATTTCTTACCGTGCGTCTCCTCCCCCAAAGCTTTTTCTCATCAAAGAAAGTCTGTGGTTCTTCATATCCCCGTGCGCCCAGCCGGGTCCTGTTAATAATATCCCATCTATAGGATTAAGCTGCCAGAATTAAAATGACAAATGGGATTAATTGGAACGTTAGAACCAGGAGATAAAGTAGGAAGAAGCGTCAACTGTTTCGGCATGTGGAACATATTATCGGGGAACTGTGGTCTACATTTGGTGGCATTTATTTAAAAAGGACCACTCCACCTTAAAAAAATGACCCCATGATCATGTGTTTAGGCTGAAGTGTATCCAAAGGGGGGTTTTACAGCCGTATAAAGGTGATCTCCTTCTAGCACGTGAGCTGTGCACTCAACACTCCAAGTTTAAGGTTTGGATCATGCACAGTGCTGGGAACAGAGCATCCATCTGCTGCATCATAAGTGGCGCCTCTGAACTCTGAAATCAGTTTAAAAGCTAGCAACAAGCCTGAAAAAAAACGTAGGTAGAGGAACTGATAGAGAATGGTTTGGCAGGTCCTGTAACTTTCTTCCGAAATATACATTTTGGGGGATAAAGCTTAATGCATATGGTTATAACAACCTGCCGTCACAAGACGCCGTTAGTCCCGTCCCAAACTATAATTCAACCCACTACTGCCCCTGTGTATGGTTTAAAAATTCCTTACCCTCTGCTCCTTATGGGTTTTCTCCTGCAGTGACTGTTCAAATTTGAAAAAAAGTGAGAGTATGATGTGTCAGTGGAGTCATTCGGTCGTCGTCCCTGCCTTCTTCTTTTTCCTCTGAGATGCTTTTCTGGCACCGCATAGTGAGCTCTGGCCGGTCCCGACCCCTTTATGCTTCTTCCGCTAGCAGAGATCTGAAAAAAAGTGCGCTGGGGGAATGAAAGGACTGTAGCTCCTTCTGGGGCTTTTTTTTACAAAATGTAATCGGTTGTTTGGGGTGGCATGGGACTGCTCTAACCATGTAAAAATCTTATTTTCGGGGTTGAGATACCCTTTATGGGATTTCTGTCACGGACCATCAAGTGATGATTTATCTGCCCTTGATTTGAATTAGTGCTGATATTGCCTTTGTCGCATCACCGGTTTAAAACTCTCCACAGTAGACCCTCCTATTAAATAGAGCTTTGTGCCAGCCATTCAAGCTAAATCCATCCTTTGATTTGACAGTTGCTGCGGGAACAAAGCTTTGTAAGTTAGGTTTTCTGGGCACTTTTTTAAAATTTAAAAAACCTGTTGGCTTAGGATTGGGAGGGGGTTCCCTACACTACAAACAAGTGTTTTTTAAAGATTATCTGGATTTTTAACACTACACAGGGGGCAAATTTTAGATATTGGGGTGGATATGCCTTTAAACTTTCTCTTTCTATGGTTATCTATAACTGAATCCAGTGGGAAAAAGGTGATTGAATTGATATAAATCTGTGGGCATGAAAGAATTGTGGGAATTGATAAGAGTTCTGCAAGTATCTTTACACCCGCAAATTTTCCAATTCACCTCTTGTTTCTAATTGTAACATATCCTGTGTACAAAAAGGACATCTTTGAATGGAAAGGTTCAGAGAAGGGCAACTAAATAACTAAGGGTGATTGGGGGCGGAGCTTGAATATGAGATAGACTGGAAAAGTTACAATTATGTACGCTGGAGAACAGGGCGCTTGCGTGGGGGATATGATTACTGTGTATAATACTTAACAGGCATACAATAAACTATCTGGGCATTGTCACCAATAAACATGTCAGAGGGACACGGGACATCCTTAAGAACTTGAAGAAAAAGGTTTCGGCTTCAAGCTCGGAAAGGGTTTTTCATTTTCACTGTGAAGGAACGGAAAGGTATGGATCTGACGTCTTCCAGTGGACCGTTGTTATGGATGGCAGGGGTTCATTGGATCCAGTATTAAAAAAACAAAAGCTGGATGAGCTTTCTGCAAACAAGTAATGTTACAAGTCCACCTGGTATTTGATACATAAAGTGAGTTTTATCCAGGGAGAATTTCCGGATTGCCACTTGGTTCAGGGAAGGAATTTTTTCCTTTCCCGCGTCATAAAATTGGGTGGTGGTGGTGGTGGTGGTGGGGGGGGGGTTGCCGTTCCCTGCCCTCCCTTCCTCCTCCTCCTCCTTCCTCTGGATGAACAGCTTCAGGCGCAGGGAATGGAGATATTTGCTAGAATGTTGGACGATGGATGTATGTCTTTATTTATTCACCTCAATACTAGTACTATACTATACATTACTATACTAATACTACTACTATACTATACCTAACTTTCACTGTATCTTCTGTGTCTCAGAATTCCTCTTTTACTGTGTGTTAAGATTCCTCAGGGAGATTCACTACCAGTTTGATTGTTAAAAATGGGGCTAAGTTTGCCCCCAACCACTCAGATATTATTTAACTTTGAAATTACATCTATTGGTTTGGGGCAAAATATCCCCATTTTTTAATCAATAAGAACTTTATTGAATATCCCTCTGAATGTTGAATGGCTGGGTGCAAATCTCTCTTCATTAAATCATTTAATTTTCTTAAATGCCTTATTTTACATACGCATTCCTATCTATTCTACATATTGATTTCCATTTTGAAAATCAATTTACATACCCTGCTATCCTGTTGTTGTTTACCGATAGTTGCCTGACATTTTCAGGTTTCTGTAACAGTCCTTCTGCCCGAGTGCAACCACTTCATGTTCCGACGCTGCGACATCATTTCTACTGATTGGCTGTTGATGTGTCAAACAGCTCAGATCTCTACTCAGCCAACTGAATCAACCCGGCGCTGGGTCAAGGGCAAAACCAGAACGGTCTCTACTAGTGTCCTGCAACAGCCAGTACAGTATTCTTGGGAAGCATTTATTATACACAGACCCAATGCTGTTCCTTCCTTCTTTGCAGTCAGAACAAACCCCTTTTTCCTCTGAACATTGGTGGTGCTATTGTAGTGAATGAGTAAAACGCCAGGGTTCTGCCGCCCTAATAAATTTATTTAGTTCCCTTTCAAGGTTTTTAAAGTTATACTTTTTTATTCATATGGTAAAGTCCTGCATAGGGTCGGGTATGTGGGTACCCGATTTGGCATGTCAGGTTCGGTGAACCTGCACTAGTTTGAATGGTCGCGGTTCGGGTAAAGAGACTGTTGTCGTGTCGTGTAGTGCCTGGTGGGTTTTGGCAGAGATCATGGGTAAAAAGCAGGTTATCGGAGTGACCTGGGAAAGGAGGGGTAAACTGTCTGACCTTTGATGTTAACTAGCAGAGGTCCGAGCCAGCCAAAGTAACAATACCCATAGAACAAAGTACAGTCTTCTATCTGGCCCTCACCTATGCAATAGACCATAGCACAAGTGTCTGCATGGGAACAGAAATTGACATGTATTTCATTTTCTTTGGAAATCCTTCTGGCCCTAATGATCTATGGGATGTGGACGATTCTAGTAAATGAATAAAAACAATCTACCACTTGATTGAGGTTCAGCTAGAACTACTAGCAGGTATGGTGGGCCTCCAGAATGAATTGACATTTAAACCCCACAATTGTACAACACATAGTGCAGACAGGGAACTGCGGAGGTTTGTAGTTTTAAATTTTCCTGAATATCTACCCCCCTTTAAAGGTGTACTTATTTCAATTTTCACTGCAGCTCCACCTGCTCCCTACCCATAATCCTCTATTATGTACCTGCTCATTGTAACTTTACTGTCTCCCATTACAGGTATCCCATTCCCCAGATTCGTCCGGGAGTCTCCCTCATGATGGGGTGGGCTCCCACACTCCTGAGTCTCCTCCAAAGGCAAGCCCACTTCACAAGGCCATGCCCCAGGACGCCCTAACCACACCTCCAACCACCCTAGAACACTGACCACGCCCCCTGTATGACGTCACACTCCCTTTCCCCTCTGCCTGGAGCCTGAAGGGGCAGGGTGGGATGGTCGCCCCATATTTCACAGTTTAACACAGTGGTGGAGATTAAAATTGCATATTCTGCAGGACACAGTTATAATAATCATAGATAGGTAACCAGTAATCCCAATGTAAGAAAACTATAACTCCAAGCATTCCTTGGCTATAGGAATGCTGGGAGTTGTAGTTTTTTAAAAAAACCATCTGATAACTACTGGTTACCTATTCCTGTCACAGATCAACAGAGAATAGTTGCAGATAAAGTTTTAAAATGAGCTTAGGCCAATGGTCAGGTAGAAGTTGAGACAGTAGAGGCCCCATGGTAGTTGGTTTGGGGACAGTAGAGGCCCCCTGGTTAGGTAGAATTGAGGCATAGTGAGGTCCATTGGTAGTTTATTTGGGACAGTATAGGTCCATGGGTAGGTAGGAAAGTTGGGGACAGTATAGGCCCATGGGCCGGTGAGTTTAAGTACAGTGAGGGCCCATGGGTAGTTAGTTGGGCGACAGTCAGAAGCCCATGTATGTAGAGTTGAGGAAGTAGAGGTCCCATTGGTAGATAGTTGGTACAGTAGAGGTCATGGGTAGGTAGAAGTTGGGACAATAGAGGCCCCATGGGCAGGTCAGACGTTGAGGACAGTAGAGGCATGGGTAGTTAGAGGGAACAGTAGGAAGCAGGAAGGACGTCGCACGGGGCAGCGTGGGGGGGAGGAGGCCGAAGGCTCAGGAGCGCCACGTTGTAGTAGTTGGGGACATAGTGCAATATTATTAGTGTACTTCTACTCTATACCAGGGATCTCCTCCTTGGGCTTCCATTTGTTGAAAAATATAACCCCCAGCCATTCTACAAGCACTTACACAATTCAGAAGGCATTGCGGGTCGCTGGTAATTAAGCGATGAAAAGCGGGTTGCTGGGTTGGGGCGGGCGTGCTAGTGGGTTTTTTTGGGTCGGGTCAGGTTGTGGATCTGGAAAATTAAGACCTTGGGCAAGCACTTTAACTATCGACAGTTTTGACTGCATTTATAAGCAACTAAAAAGATAATTCTTCAAGAATTCTTTAGGAAGTATGATTGGTTATTTGGTAGGGGCGGTTTCCAGGCATCCTGCCCTGTGCAGAGACTGCCCCGACTGCAATCCTGCATTCAGGGCGGAAATCTCGTTCTCTGAATGAAGGGTAACTTCCTGCACTGGAGATGCCCACTCACTGTCCTCCCCCCACCCCGTAGGAATGCCCACTCACTGCCTCCCCACCCAATGGAGGAAGCCGCACTCACGGCCTCCCCCCCCCTGCGTCTTGCCAAACCTCTGCATCTCACCCCCTAACATGACCAACTCTTCACCCCTGACCTGCCCTCTATATCTCTCCCATTGCCCCCGCCCCCTCCTGCGTTAACTGGGTACACACATTAACGATTAGCCCCAGATAACCGTCTGATCCACTGTATCGGGGCTTAATCGATACGACGTGTGTACGTTAGTTTTCTCCGAACGAGCGTGCCGGGCCTCCAAACGCATCGGTCGGCCGAACCGCGTCTTTCGGGAAAGGCCAAAATTTCCATCGGCCGCGCTCAGACTCCCTATAGAGGGTCTAGCGCGGCCGATGGAAACACACAGTCCCGAGCGTTCTCCATCGGAGAACGCTCGGGACTGTTGTATGCAGATCTTTGAAAGATGGCAGACAGGACTTGCAGATCCTTTCTGTCGCATCTTTCCAAAATCTGTACTTGTGTACCTAGCTGTACACCTTACAAGAATCTGGCAACCTTGGGTGGGGAAAACTTACCACAATAGGTCATGGGGCAGTAGTCAAAGGTCATGTTGGGGTGATAGACCAGCACCAACAATCCTTCACCATCATTGTCGGGATTTCTGCAGGTAATTTTCTTTAAGTTTTACTTCTGGTATGAAGCCTTTGCCACGTTGATGCCAGGATACTGACTTTCCAGGGCAAACAACACCGGGAAGGCCAGAGACAGTCACAGACAAATTTCCCTTCATAGTCCTAATCCGAAATTCGGCTCACATTTTTTTTTTTTTGTTTTCTGTGCCCACAGCCACCTTGACAACCTGACCACATGCTCCACTGTGGTTTTGGTTAGTGCCGAGAAGAAAGACGGCAAATAAAAATCTACCATTTTCCCTGGAAGGTAGAAGCTGCTACTCCTACTCCTAATTTGGAATATATATGATTTTGGAGTCGATTCCCTGAATGGGAGGGCGGTAGGAGTATAATGTGTGTCTAAAGGGTACAGTGTTCCATTGAAGTTTACTAAACTGAAACCAACCTAACGTACCACACAATGAAATGACACATTCTTCCCATTGCTTTCTCCTTGGTCCATGTGTAGCACCAAGGCCCTGTGGAATGTTACTCTGATTGGCTGGCAATAGTTCAATCAGTTTTCAGTCGGATGAGTGCGGGGGTTGAACCTGAAAAAACAGATTTAGGTATCATAGAAAACTAAACAGTAGCAAGGAGAGACGGAGTTTAGAAGGTATAATTCGGCTACTAATGTTCTCTCTAAGTTGCGCACGTTCGTACGCCATGCAGGTTACAATAGAGCGCACACAGAAATATGGTGACTATATGTAAATGTGATTTGTTGAACAATCTGTGCACACAAATCAATATAAAATTGATAAGTGATAATTTGGCTGGTCAGCGGATTTAAAAAAGCTATCGCCCCTAGAATCATAATCATACGTACTTTCTTCTAACCCCCTAAACCCCAAGATGTTCTATTTACTACATTTCTCTATTACACTTCCCCGCCCTGCTCCTCGTATCCTCTTAACTCAGAGCTTTTTACCAAGGAGCCACGCAGAACAGATTAATAATTAAATACTGCTGGTGTGCCCACCTTATTAGTGCCAATCATGGTAAGTTACAGCAATAAACAGAATTTTTATTATATTAAAGCGATGGCCATTTTTGATTTTGACCAATCCTGTGAGTTTATCCCATAATGTCACACGGCATACACATTTCAGTAGACTTACTTTGTCCTGTTGAGGATAGTTACTTGCCCATATTGACATTCTTCTTTGGCCAGACGTTGGTGACTCGGATGTCCCTCTGTAAGTCCTTCCATTTCCCTTTCCCCACGTACATTTACTTGTTGCGAAATTAAAAAAAAACATCCCCCCTCCATCAAATGAGGATCGTCAACTGTCCTTTCTAGTTACATTACTTTCGTTCTCTTAGCTCTAGTCACAAGCTGGTTAAAGGAGAATTAACAGCTATAAATTCCCAGTTCAAGATGGTGATAGTGGAATTAAATATACTTTTTAAACTTTTCCAATCATTGATATTCCCTTCTCTGTGTTTTTTCATGTCATTTGCTGCGGTGGTGTAAGATCCATAAAAGTCTATGGCCTCATTTACCCAGACCGCTGGCAAATATATGGAGGTAAAACGTCGCGCTAACGGTTCGCTACCATAACCAAACTCCATATTAGCGCCGGATGCGTGGGTTCGCAAATTATCACCCTCATCCAACGCTCACGATTTAATATGGCATTTTTTGTCTAGTTTTAAGCGGCGATTTTAACGGCCAGCTACTAGCTGCCATTAAAATCCCGCAATGGTAAATCCCTTATGGAAGATTGGAATCGTGGAAGGAGAATTTACCCAGAGCGATAGCGGCCTCTGGGTAAATAGCCTGTATGAGGTTGGAGTCCTAATAATGAATTTGGCTCAGAAGTGGTGCCACCGAAAGCAAGAGGAGCTTGGGAAAAGCACACTAACCATTAAAAAAATTACACTTTAACAACTGATTCATGTTTCTAAAGTTAAAAAAAAAAACTGTTTAGTTTCTCATCGCACAATTAAATCATCTGAGCTTCTTAATTTGCATAAACTTTCATTCTCTGGTGGTGAGATCTGCATTCAAATAAACTGTTTTTTAGAGCCTTGTTTGCTCAGAAGGAATCTGTAGTGAAATGAAATGGTGTAAGGCATATCCCATTATTCCCATTTTTTCAGGATTAATATTCATTTTCGGCACAATCCAAGAATTAGGAAGGTTGTGTAAAACATCACTGATCTGAATGGAATTTAAAAGGGAAAAAAAACATTGTGGGGCATGTGTTGACAAAACTGTTCTTTTACAGTAGAGATGTTTCCACATGGTGTGATTTAACTGACTGCTAACCGGAAAAGTCTTTGTAGCCACGACTTGGTTTTCGGTATTTGGGGCCCGAGATTCCTGTGCATTTACTTCATTTCATTTATGCCTGTGCAGCCTTTAATAGAAAATAAGCAAGGGACAAGGCAAGTATAAAAACTTTGAATTTAGCTTGAACGGCTGCACAAAGCTCTTTCATGTGAGTGTCTGTGGGGCGAAATCCATTAAGGAAGAAATTAGTGTGCAGATGAGGTCTGTAATACTGCTAAAGCAGATCATCAAGAAACAGCAATCAGCTCCAAAAAGTTCTGTGACACAACTGAATGCCACACGAGAAGGGTATTCATGCTGGCTAGGCCTGTCAACACAGGTGAACACAATCAAGAGACAGATAATCACTTCTGATTAAGTTCTGTGACACAGCTGATGCAGTCAGAAATAGCATCAATGTTTAATAGGTCTGTGACCCGCTGAATGCATCAAGAGAATGTCATCAGCGCTGATTAGGTCTATTACACAACAAACTGCAGTCATAGACAGTAATCATGTTATAAAAGTGTGTTGACACAACTGAAGCAAACAAGAGACAGTCACAGCGCTGATTAGGGTTGTGTGACAAGACAGCTGAGCAATCGGACAGAGCATTAGCACTATAGGTCGGTGACACCACTGAATGCAACAAGTGACATGTATAATAGCTGATTATGCTGTAACAACAGCTGAATACAGTCAGAGAGAGGCAATCAGTGCTGATTAGTTCAGTGACACAGCTGAACGCAATCACTAGAAAGGTAATCATTTTCCTGATTTTGTCTCTAAACAAAGCTTAACACCGTCAAAAGACAGATAATCGCGCTGATTAGATCTGTGACAAAGCTGAACACACTCAAGAGACAGAATCAATGTTTTATTATTAGTCTGTGACACAGCCTGAATGCAACAAGAGACCATATAATCAGCGCTGCTAGGTCTGTAACACGGGACGCAACAAAGACAGATACTCAGTGCTAATTAGTCTGTTGACACACAATATGCAACAAGAGACGGTAATCGCGCTTCTAGGCCTGTACACAGGTAATACCATCAAGAAAGGCCATCAGCGCTGATTAGGTCTTGTGACAAAAAAGCTGAAACACAAGAGCATACTAATCGCGCTGATTAGGTCTGTGACAGCTGAATTCAGTCAAGAGACGGTAATCAATGTTTCTAGGTCTGGGCACCAAACAACTGAATGCAGTCAATAGACAGGTTAATTGATGTTTATTAGGTCTGTGGCCAACTGAATGCAACAAGAGACAGGTAAATCATTGTTGATAAGGTCTGTAAGATCAGTCGGAGACAGGTAATTAGCGCTTACCCAGGTCTGTGACACTGCTGAACGTCAATCAGGAGACTGTAATCAGTGCTGATTTAGGACTGTTATAACACTGAAATGCAGTCAAGAGACAGGTAATCAATTTTTTATATGCCTTTACCCACATATGTGTTGGCAAACCAAAGGTCCATTACCAAATTCTAAGAACAGAATTTGTTTCTTCAACCAAATTAATGCATGCGAGTACAGAGGAAACCAAAAAGTCAGACAAGTTCATCGAGGAAGAAACTTTTTTGCCTCAGATTCCAGTAAGTCTTAAGTCTGCTTAAATAATAAAGCTCCCTTTTAAATTTTCGAATTATTATAGGAAGTTTTTTTTTAAAATAAGTCTAACACCCCATAAATTTCAAGGACCCAACAAAGCTAGCGGATGCTAGAGGCATGAATCGACATCTATAGACTGGTGTTTTGTTCATTTTTTCCATTATTTTTTTAAAGTCATTTTAAAAATATACCCAACTAATTGTTTGTCACAAATAAAGCAGACATAATTAGCCCTACAGATACTACAAGGGGACTGATGGAATAAGAGGTGAAAAAGTTGCCCTCTCTAATCTGCCATCAACACCAATCAGAATTTGATCTAACTGCAGTAGCCATAAGAGCTATGTCTATTGGAGCTGTGATTTCGGCGCTTTGGGTTTTTAATTCCTTGTGTGTGTGTGTTAGTTTTTAGAACTGTTTCCAGAGCCTATCTTGTACATATATGCAACCTTTTCACACACAAATACCCATAAACTGAATTCACACCAGGGAAACTGGTACCTTTTAAACACTGTTTCAACTTATCTCTAATTTCTTCTTTTCTGTTCACACTCTGCAATGAAATTAGACCGTCAGGAAAAGGGGCCTCAATTTCTCAATTTCTCCAAAAAATGAAGGTAAACATGTAAAACGAGCCCAGAACCATACACTGCAACATACCGTATTCAGTTAAACAATCAGACTTGTTCTCACTCTACCCCCCTCCTCCCGATCCCCCCTCTCCCTATCCACCTTCCTCCCTATCCACCCTCCGCCCTATGCCCCCTCCTCCCTATCCTCTCTCAACCCTCTCTCACCCCCGCCCTCCTCCTACACCCACCCTCCTGTCCTTTCCAGCCTCCTCTGCCTCTTCTGTACACAAATTTTCCTTTCCTTCACTATGATGTAACTAAAATCACTGAGCCCATCCAGCACATCTATAATGGGAACCGTTCCTGTTTCATCACAGCAATGTCCCTGGAGGGTGGACTGTATCTTCCACCATAGATTCCCCCTTATACCTTTGCAAGAGCTTCTTCCTTCCCTGGTATTACCGTTCTCTAAAAAAGAGATTGATTGCACACTAGTGTAACCCCCACGGGCTAAAAAAAACCCTGGTTTTTGGGGTTAATACAGTATTCCTGAACATCATCAAACTGACCTTCTGATCTGTGTGGAAATCGTAAACAGAGCGAGGGAAAAACAAAAGGGAAGAGATTAACCAACTCACCTCTGATCTTTAGCCCAGAATAATTCCTGCCAAACAAATGTTGAAGATTCACAAAAGAAAGGAGACATATGATTTCTCTGTTGTAAAGGGTGATACAACAGATCTGTTTGTAAAGGGGTGAATACCACAGATATCCATGACCTGGATGAATGAGAACCTCACATCGAGACAATATATTCTTATAAGGGCCTCTTACTGTATAATGGTAGTCTCCATTGGCCTAACTAGGAATCACTGTTGCCCCTATTCTGGCTCTCATTCACCGGTGGTTTTCTGGGAGGAGGCTATTCTGTCATAGGAAAATTCAAAATGGGGCCCCCTTAACTCCCGGGCCCCCCTGCGGTTTATATAAGGCTGTAATGCATTTTCATAGCTGTCCCTTTTGTCACTGATCTGGCAACCCTAGTGATGATGACTTGATCCCCCACCTCTTTTGATGGCCCCTTGCTATCTAGGCTGCCCCATTTCCTCCTCCTGTTTAGATGGACAGTGCCAAGAAATGTAACATAGTCTGATGCCACATGAACCTGTGTTTAGAATGGGTTTTATTACACCCCCCAGTATTAATTTCGCATGTTGTGGTTTTTGTTTACCGTTTCAACTTTTGATTCCTTTAAATCCCTCTCGAGCCTCTTCGTATCTAACAGATCTCCTCAAAGGCATTCCCGCTCCATGTTCCCCTGTTTAGTTCTCAAAAGCAAAGTTGGCTTCTGCTAGAGCGTCTCAGAACTGACATGGCCTCTTTGTTACTAAGTACAACTCGGTAAGGAAAATACCTGGATCATTGCTTTAATCTGATAGGGAAGTGAACAAGCGGCATCAGAAACATTAGTCTAAAACACTATTCTCAATTATAGCGCAAAGCAGATTTATGGTACACAAATGATGTTTAATCTTTCCTGACCAAAGACACACCACTTCTGTGCTAGGTTCAAGTTTCTTACAACACATGCGATTTGTGTTGCCGACTTGCCCGCACCAGTGTACGAACGTCTGTTTCGGGCCTAAATCGCCGCATGTATGGGCCACTTTATCGACGCGAAATGGCCGCTCATTCGGCATCTGTGCAGTGATCAAGTGCCCATACAGGGCCGATTATCGCCCGATACGCCTGTTCTGTGCCCTCGTGCGTCACGGGGTCCGTCCCTCCCCACTATCGCACATGTGTAACCACCTTTAAGTCACACTCCCTAATCCAGCTCCGCCCACTTCTCTTCTGTCGGTGGCTCATTTCACCTATGGAAGACATGCTTCTTGCAGAGTTTACCTTTCCATGGGCCTAAACCCAGACCAGAACGGACCAGATCAGAAGCAAAGTGACTAATATCAAATTAAATTAATTATTAATAAGAGTCACAAAACTCTAATTCCACCTACGGTAATGGCAAGGCTTAATAAAGAGGTAGCGTGACTTTAAGCAAGAATCGGTTTTCCCAATATCTCCCTGACCACGCAGCCACACAAGCGATTCAATAACTTCAAGTCTTATCACTCTGATTTAAATTCACGCTAACGGTGAATTCCGATTGGGATTACCCAGTAAAATGATATCCCTGTACATTTATTTAATACTCCAGATCAACAAATTTAAAAACAACCCTTCCCCCCTATTACTAATATTCTTACCGGTGTGACAGTCAATACACTGAAAGTGTACATGCCGATCAGTACTGGCGCGCTCTTTTTTACAGTGCAGTTACTACCAGGAAGCAGCGTGACACAGCCATTTAATCAAGTCAACATCTTGATAGTTTTTGGGTAACTTGTATAAATCAAATCTAATTTAAATCAAATAAATAAATCCCAACTACGTAATTTAAAATCAAACGCCTTTGGCACAACACTTTATTGTGAAAGACAAGGAAAAGTGCCACAGGAAGAGTTAGAGCTAGCCACACTAGCCGATTCTTCACACGATTTTTACGTTTTGGCATTAGAAACGCCATGTGTGAGTGTCCACATCACCCATTTTTTTTGCGACTCGCATACGCTCAATAACATCATATGGGCAACACAAGTACATGGTAACACGGGGGGAAACGCTCAAGTTACCCCACCGCATGTTTGTAGTGTGGTCACAGCTTATCCAGATCAATACCGCATTCCAATCAATAAACATTTTTCCAATAACACCATTTCAGTAAATCATGTGACAAAACTAAGCAACCACTTCACAAAACGGATAATATCACTAAGCTATAGATCCCTTAAAGAAGTATACACAATTATTTTTACTTTCAAACCTATTTTCTAAAAGCTTTATTATTTAAATGCCCCCATAAAGCAAATTTGGTTGACTTTGTATTTTTTTTATTGATGTGTATAGCACCAACATCTTCCGTATGCGCTTTACAATTACACATACAACCACTTAACACATACAGTTCTTTTGACTGTAGGGGAAAAACCAGAGTAAGGACAGAGAGTGAACGCCATCCTTCTCACATCTGTATCACTGGTGACTACTGACAGTGCAGTGTAGTATGGGATTGAAAATGGGTATCCCGTCTTTACTTACGGCCCACGGTTTAATATACCCTAAATGATTTTTAATGTCAAATCTGCAGAGCTGGGATAGAATGAACGGTAACTTTCCTGATCGCTCGCTCCTCCTCGCTCTAAGTCTAACGGTCCCGACAGTACTCTGTACTCTATGGGCATGAACATTAAATACAATCTGTCAGACTACGAGGCAGCAGAAGCGCCTTAATGTTTTAATTGAAGAACGGAGTTAGCCACAGCTACTTGTTTATATCTAACATTTTACATTGCCCCCCTACGGCAATGTTCCCTCTAACCGTCCAATGTGGCTGTGTTGCGCAGAAATAGATTTTCCTGTGCGCTACATGAAAATTTTTGTGTGCTCCTACCGCAGCACTTACATTCCAGAAGATTTTTGTGTGCGCACCACTTATCTATTGCGCACGCTGCTAGTTCTCCACATGCTTATAGGGAACACTGCCCCTAATGGAGGAAAAAAGTCTCTACAAGAGGAAAAATTTAAAAAAACCTTTTCAACCCATAGAAAAACCTCCACCTGGTGCTTGTAATGATCACAGATTAGTGGTGTTGAAACCAACCAATAATGAACCATATTAGAACAAGGCCATGTTTGTACTGCTTTGATAACCTAGATTCCTCCCATTGACAAATCTATATAACAGAAGTCACCTTACAACATTATCCCCCCAGTTCAGTCCCTAACTCAAAAATAAATAAAAAATTCGCAATCCCGCCAACATGGCTGTAAGCAGCTTTTGATGACTTTCTTCTATCCCTTTTCTTTCTTTGGTTCCCCAATGTCCGACCAGGCATCTTGGTTTTGCTCAATTTCCCTAATTACACAAATGTTTTTACCATTTCAACAATGGATCACAGCCAACAGGCCACCAACATAGACGCCATTCATTGGACTCTTTGATGCATGTGAGAAGATTGGAAGCCTATTAGATACAACTCCCCAAAAGATTAAATTGAAATACCAGAATGTTGAAGTTGCTGGTGTCACGACATACAAGACCCTCCTCTGCTCCCCCCCTCCCCCCCTCCTTACTGGATTTCCAAACCATCTAGTGGGGTAGTGCTAGTTACACATTCACACACAAACACTGAGCTTGCCCTTATATAACACAGGGAAATCTTAACAGGGCTTTGTACACACGCAAACAACGCCAGTGGTGGAAGTTTTTCCCGTTAGATTGCAATGGTTTTTCCCTCTGGTGGGTCCATCACAGAGCAAACCATTAAACTTTTAAATGCTTAGTTCCTCTGTTACCCAGTCAAAGCCTCTACAGTTCCATACCCCTACCCTGGTACTATTCTGTTACCCCAGGCTATGGGTACTTCTCTACACTGTACTGAACCCGATGGCTCATCCCAATTTGATCATAATCCATTGATCACCCCCATGTAATTGATCCAAAGTCAATTCAATTTACTTTTTTTGCAATGAATTGACCAAATTGTGGGGCTTTATGGTGGTTAGTACTTATACCCTTGCAGTGCTAAAGTCCCTGAGTTCTTCCAACCCTTGGACACATCTGCGAGGAGTTTGTATGTTCTCTCCCCGTCTTATGTGGGTTTCCTCCGAGCACTCGGTTTTCCCCCACAATCATAAAGACTGATAGTTTGTATGTGTCAATAAATGTGCTTAGATTGTAAGCTTCTCGGTGCAGGGCCTGATTGTTAATGTACAGATCTAATGTAATTGTAAAGCGCTATTTGTAAAATGTTTTGTGCTATATAATCCACAAAAATAATAGCAGTAAATCTATATTGAGTAAGATTTCTGTCGATTCTTACTCAGGCATGAGTTTTGTTTTGAGACTCCTTGTTTTTCCTGTCTTGATGTTTGCCATTACAATGGTCCCTGTGCAATGGACAATATCCCTAGAAAGATCATCCTTCAATCGCAAAGAATTGTCCTATTATGTCATGTGACCAGTCAGGCGGCAACCGGCAAGTACTAATTAACTGGACTGTTTCTGGCTGTGGCTACGCAGGGCCTTATGCAAAATTCCCTTATTAAAGTCACCCTACTTCAAGAGCTGAGTGTTTAAATCTCTTGAATCTTTATGTCTCTTTGTTGCATTAAAAACACATCCCTTGCATGTGTAATTGTATTGTAATCCTAGCAATTGGAGGTTGAATAAAGACATACATCCATCAATTTTTTTTTTTAAAGGGCATGATCCACCCAAACCTATAATTCCCCCCACTACTACGGACCCCAATGTGTAGTGCAATATAATTGTTACCTTACATCCCAGCTCCAAGTGTTCCCACGTAATCCCGTACCAACCAGAACTACAGTATATGTATTAATACCAGTAATTCTCTATATTATATAGTATCCCTGTACCAACCAGAACTACAGTATATGTATAAATACAAGTAATTCTCAATATTATATATAGTATCCCCGTACCAACCAGAACTACAGTATATGTATTAATACCAGTAATTATCAATATTATATAGTATCCCCTTACCAACCATAACTGCAGTATATGTATTAATACCAGTAATTCTCAATATTATATAGTATCCCTGTATGAACCAGAACTACAGTATATGTATTAATACCAGTAATTCTCAATATTATATAGTATCCCTGTACCAACCATAACTGCAGTATATGTATTAATACCAGTAATTCTCAATTTCCTGGCCATCCTCAGGCAGCACACAATGGGTTAACTTCCCTGCCAGCTGGGACAGAAGAAAATAGACACTCCCACCAAACTTATAAGTAGTCTCCACCCCCAGAACCCATTAGTCTATTTTCTTCTGTCACTGCTGAGAGTGAAGTTCCCTGCAGACTGAATGGATCAACTCTAGGCTGCTTCCGACCTTTGCCTACCTCTATGGTCGAAGTCCTGGCCGTTGTGAGGGTCGTGCACCATCTCAAGCCGGGAGCCCACCGTCAAGATCCCCTCTCTCTAGTGCAAACACAGGCTGAACGCGGAAGTGCTACGACGGGGATGCACATGCGCGTGACGTCACGTGCGTGCGTGCGTCTGACGTCATCGCGCAACGCCGGATGCCCGCAAAAATTTAAAAATGCCGGTTTGTGCATTGCAGGTTGCCCTGTACATGCAGTTTTTTGGCGTTTGTCTCTGCTCCAGTACTGGGTCTACCCTAGCTGTTTTTTGCCGGCTGCCATATGGACTCTATGTCTGAGGGGGGGTGGTGAGTGGATCTCCTTCTGTGCTTCAACATTTAAAGAGGTATTGCATATTTTAACAGATGGTTTTTTCCTGTTATCTTTTTCAGCCAGAGTTCTCAGTCTGGGGGAGGTACGAAGAGAAGCAGAAAGGAGAAGCATATAGATTTATGTAAAGCCTGCGGTAACCCTTCTAACGATGGTAAACGCTTATGCAGAGAATGCATTATGGAGATTTGGAGAGAGCTAAACAGAACTGAAGCTGTTAGAGAAGATCCGGAGAACGCGGAGGCCAGTGTGGTGCTTGTCGGTGAGTTGGGTTCCATAGAGGTTTAGGAAATAGAGGCAGACTCTGGTGTAGACACCATCAAATTATGGACATGGTGGGATTCATACAAGGTATTACCAGTATTGGGGGGCTCATGACTATTCAGTAGACCGTGCTGATGGCCAAAGGAGGTTTTATTTGGGACATTTCATCATATGATAATTATTTAGGGGAGACGAGCTCCTGGCTAGTCATGAGAAAGTGTTGGTAGCCCTGTGGTCTAACTTCTACAGTTAGCCATCCCACTCTGCCCACTTAGGGGTCCAGATAGTAATTCGTGTATGAATCGTTTCCTGTTGGTAAAAGGATCTCCGTTAATTCTTCTTGGACCCAAGGTTGTGTGGAGTTCCTTGAGCAGCCCACGATGGCTTTTATCCGCACAGGAGGCTGGGACTGGACTCTGTGCTGGAGGTTCCCATTCCTGTACGATTTTATTTGTGCTTTGGGCGAGATCCTCTAATATGGATTACCATGGATTGGGCGGTCCATATCAACAATTAGTCTGATAAGGTAGGTGATGAGATAAACGTTTGTCTTTTGAATCCCCTTAGTTTCTCTATCCCATTGTCTCCATCTTCATTTTTAATCTCTGGTTCTCATTTTCATCCTTATTTCTTAGCAATTATAACTATTACTGTCCTTCACTTGTTTTTTTCCATTTTTTGCACCAATGTACACACAGTGAGCAGGAACGCTCAGGAAAATAAAGAGGTCCGTAATAGAGGTGCCTTCTCAACCTGTGTAAACTTAGAGGGTCTTCTCCAACCCGTGTGTAAACTTAGAGTGTCTTCTCCAACCCTGTAAATGTAGAGGTGCTTCTCCAACCCTGTGTAAACGTAGAGGGGCCTTCTCCAACCCTGTGTAAACCTAGAGGTGCTTCTCCAACCCTGTGTAAACGTAGAGGTGTTCTCCAACCCTGTGTAAACCTAGAGGGCTTCTCCAACCCTGTGTAAATGTAGAGGGCCTTCTCCAACCCTGTGTAAACGTAGAGGTGCTTTCTCCAACCCTGTGTAATGTAGAGGTGCCTTCTCCAACCCTGTGTAAACATAGAGGTGTTCTCAACCCTGTGTAAACGTAGAGGTGGCCTTCTCCAACCCTGGTAAACGTAGAGGTGCCTTCTCCAACCGTGTTAAACGTAGAGGTGCCTTCTCCAACCCTGTGTAAACGTAGAGGTGCTTTCTCCAACCCTGTGTAAATGTAGAGGTGCCTTCTCCAACCCTGTGTAAACGTAGAGGTGCTTTCTCCAACCCTGTGTAAATGTAGAGGTGCCTTCTCCAACCCTGTGTAAACGTAGAGGTGCCTTCTCCAACCCTGTGTAAACCTAGAGGTGCCTTCTCAACCCTGTGTAAATAGTAGATAGAGGTGCCTTCTCCAACCCTGTGTAAACTAGAGGTGCCTTCTCCAACCCGTGTAAAGGTAGAGGTGCCTTCTCCAACCCGTGTAAAGGTAGAGGTGCCTTCTCAACCCTGTGTAAAGGTAGAGGTGCGCTTCTCCAACCTGGTAAAGGTAGAGGTGCCTTCTCCAACCTGTGTAAAGGTAGAAGGTGCCTTCTCCAACCCTGTGTAAGTAGAGGTGCCTTCTCCAACCCTGTGTAAAGGTAGAGGTGCCTTCTCAACCCTGGTGTAAAGGTAGAGGTGCCTTCTCCAACCCGTGTAAAGGTAGAGGTGCCTTCTCCAACCCTGTGTAAAGTAGAGGTGCTTCTACAACCTGTGTAAGTAGAGGTGCCTTCTCCACCCTGTGTAAAGTAGAGGTGCCTTCTCCAACCCGTGAAAGGTAGAGGTGCCTTCTCAACCGTGGTAAAGGTAGAGGTGCCTTCTCCAAACTGTGTAAAGGTAGAGGTGCCTTCTCCAACCCTGTGTAAAGGTGAGGTGCCTTTCCACCTGTGTAAAGGTAGAGGTGCCTTCTCAACCCTGTGTAAAGTAGAGTAGAAGTGCCTTCTCCAACCTGTAAAGGTAGAGGTGCTTCTCCAACCTGTGTAAAGGTAGAGGTGCCTCTCCAACCCTGTGTAAAGGTAGAGGTGCTCTCCAAACCTGTGTAAAGGTAGAGGTGCTTCTCCAACCCTGTGTAAAGGTAGAGGTGCCTTCTCCAACCCTGTGTTAAAGGTAGAGGTGCCTTCTCCAACCCTGTGTAAAGGTAGAGGTGCCTTCTCCAACCCTGTGTAAAGGTAGAGGTGCCTTCTCCATCCCTGTGTAAACATAGAGGTGCCTTCTCCAACCCTGTGTAAAGGTAGAAGTGCCTTCTCCAACCCTGTGTAAAGGTAGAGGTGCCTTCTCCAACCCTGTGTAAAGGTAGAGGTGCCTTCTCCAACCCTGTGTAAAGGTAGAGGTGCCTTCTCCAACCCTGTGTAAAGGGGCCGATATGATCTCTTGTATATACAGTGTAGGGGAGGGATGTCAGGTCCATGTATTGTGGTTATTTCTGTATGTTATCTATTATTATTGGCGATTGTTATTGTATATGTGTATTGCCACCAAATGTAAGGCAATAGTAAGATGGGGGTACTTCATTTGTCAGCCTTACCCAAATTCTTTGCACAAGACTCTTATTTATCAGGAGTGGCCCTCGTATATGTTGGAGGCAGGGTGTTGCTGAACTACCACTCTAGGTAGAATACAATAAATGGGCACCAGTGGTTATTGAACTTAAACAGTATCTTATTTATTAACAGAACAATATTAATAAGGCATTGTAATTAGCACAATAGAGGTGACATAGCATGGCACAGATATCACATAAATACTCACAACCAGAGGATCGGAAACAGTATAAATAACAATCAGCTTGTTAGTGCCACCCCAGCTCTCAGGTCACTGTAGTGGAATCTTCTACCCCTATGTCTGGCACTATGTCCCTATTCTTGGGTGGGATACCCAGGACTCTAGTCCTTACTAAATCTCCTTGTAGGAGCTCAGGCTGCTCACTAGCTTCCCTACTCCTACCTATCACTCCTGGAGTGATCTATAACAGAATCTAATCTCACATTAACTGGGTCTACCTGTTATCTAGGTCCCAGGCTCTTACACTCTCCTCTGGGGAAACTCCAGGAAGCCAAAAAGAGGCTAAGCACACGAGTGCTTCCCTTTTTATACTTTTACACAGTGGCCTCTACTGGCCAAATCCTGAATTGTGAAAACAAAAAGACTAAAGGGTAACTAATTTATCAGTTCCCTACGAAAACAAAATGTATAATGCAGAAATAGCCACTCGGTGGTAGCAGCAAACCAAGCTGTAAACATTACAGATACTATTGACTTTACCTTACCCTGCATGTAGTATTATTACTATGTAATTATGAAGCGCTACAGAAGATGCTGGCGCTATATAAATAATATATAGCACCAGCATCTTCAGTATCACCTCACAATTACATGTATGCATACACATCAAACCCTGCCCCAAAGAGCTTACAATCTAATCACTTTATGTACACATACAACCTATCAGTATGTCTTTATGATTGTGGGGGAAACCGGAGTGCCTGGAGGAAACCCACACACGCACGGGGAGAACATACAAACTCCTTGCAGATGTGTTCAAGGGTGGAATCGAACTCAGGACCTCAGCGCTGCAAGACACAAGTTGTAACCACTGAGCCACCGTGCTGCCAAGGATTTGTTCTCTGGATTGGTGGTACTTTATTGAACACCTGAGGAAGGGACAGTGTGTCCCGAAACGTTGTATGTTATGTTTGTGCCCCAATAAATGAAGTTTTCACCTACGTAGTGTGCTCCTCCACTCTATATTCCACTTGCATTGTGTAGCCCTGGAAGTAGGGGGCTGAGAGGAAAGCACCTACCAACTTGTCTGGCTAATCAGCGGACAGCAGTGTGCCATCGTACACCTGGAACCTTTACTTTATTGTAGTACATTATAAACTGTGATTGGACAACGGGTGGCTATTTGTTGGTACAGTTCTAGTGTCTCTCTCTTTCTGTTTTTAGCTTGCTGGTACCATCTAGTGGCCATTTCTAGATTTAACCTTTAGTTTGATTGTTATGTTGGGTTTTGTGTATGAAGAGTTACTTTAAATATAAAACTCTTTGTACTGTATTTTACATATTTATATCGGACGTTGACCTTCTATGTGTAGAAATGATATGATATCTTTATTTACATGTAGTTAAAGGTGAGGATCTTTCTAGGTCTTTCTTTTAGTCTGTGGCTCCCGAGGTTCCATAATCTGTGGCTCCCGAGGTCCCATAGTCTGGTCCCGAGGTATAGTCTTGCTCCGAGGTTCCCATAGTCTGTGTCCGAGGTTCCAAGTCTGTGTCTCCTGAGGTTCCATAGTCTGTGGATCCCGAGGTTCCATAGTCTGTGGCTCCCGAGGTTCCATAGTCTGTGCTCCGAGCGGTTCCGTAGTCTGTTGGCTCCTGAGGTTCCATAGTCGTGTTTCTCCTGAGGTTCCCATAGTCTGTGGTCCCGAGGTTCCCAGTCTGTGGCTCCAGGTTTCCATAGTCTGTGGCTCCCGAGGGGTCCATAGTCTGTGGCTCCCGAGGTTCCCTAGTTGGTCTCGAGCGTTCCATAGTCTGTGTCTCCCGAAGGGTTCCCAATAGTCATGTGGCTCCCGCAGGTTCCCATAGTCTGTGGCTCCCGAGGTTTCCATATAGGTGTGGGTCCTGAGGTTCCCATAGTCTGTGGCTCCTGAGGTTCCCTAGTCTGGTCTTCCGAGGTTCCCATAGTCTCCCTCCATAGTCGTCGACGAGGTTCCTCATTTAGTCTGGGTCTCCCGATTTTGGGTTTGGTTCCTTCGAGTCTGGGTTTTGTCTATTCTAGGCCCCATACAATATCATATTATCTGTATATACAGTATATCTATATATATAACATAGAAAAGATAATCAATGCACATTCCTAGGCCCCATACAATATCATATTATCTGTATATACAGTATATCTATATATATATAAACATATAAAAGATAATCAATGCACATTCCTAGGCCCCATACAATATCATATTATCTGTATATACAGTATATCTATATATATATATAAACATAGAAAATATAATCAATGTACATTCCTAGGCCCCATATAATATCATATTATGCTTGTGAAGGTTCTCATTCATCCAGGTCATGGTAAATCTGTTGTATTCAATTAGATCAACTGGACTTGAAATGTAGTTCTTGAAGACGTTTCGCTAGTCATCCGACTGGCTTTCTCAATTCAGAATGACTTGTACAAGAATCTGTGGCAATTATGTACCCTGGAAAATCCCATACCTGTAATTCTCAATATTATATTATATCTCAATATTATATAGTATATACCAACCAGAACTACAGTATATGTATTAATATCAGTAATTCTCTATATTATATAGTATCCTTGTACCAACCAGAACTACAGTATATGTATTAATACCAGTAATTCTCAATATTATATAGTATCCCCGTACCAACCAGAACTACAGTATATGTATTAATACCAGTAATTCTCAATATTATATAGTATCCCTGTACCAAGCAGAACTACAGTATATGTATTAATACCAGTAATTCTCAATATTATATAGTATCCCTGTACCAGCCAGAACTACAGGATATGTATTAATACCAGTAATTCTCAGTATTATATAGTATCCCTGTACCAACCAGAACTACAGTATATGTATTAATACCAGTAATTCTCAATATTATATTGTATCCCCGTACCAATCAGAACTACAGTATATGTATTAATATCAGTAATTCTCAATTTTATGCAGTATCCCCATACCAACCAGAACTACAGTATATGTATTAATACCAGTAATTCTCCATATTGTATAGTATCCCTGTACCAACCAGAACTACAGTATATGTATTAATACCAGTAATTCTCAATATTATATTGTATCCCCGTACCAATTAGAACTACAGTATATGTATTAATATCAGTAATTCTCAATATTATATTGTATCCCCGTACCAATCAGAACTACAGTATATGTATTAATACCAGTAATTCTCAATATTATATAGTATATTATATAGTATCGCTGTACCAACCAGAACTACAGTATATGTATTAATACCAGTAATTCTCAATATTAAATAGTATCCTTGTACCAATATTATATAGTATCCCTGTACCAACCAGAACTACAGTATTTGTATTAATACCAGTAATTCTCAATATTATATAGTATC
>JAACNH010000942.1:87180-120155 GCA_019447015.1 Hymenochirus boettgeri | reverse complement strand
AGGCCAATCGATTCTGGCTCAAAATTGTTAAAAAGATATCAAATCTACTTGGACTGACAGTCCCATTGGACCCTAAACTGTGTCTGCTAGGCATACCAGAGTGAGATTGTTGGAACAAATACCAATTTATTTTATGCTCGTAAGACTGTGGTTCTGAGGTGGATGGACACCAACCCACCCACTATAGGAGCTTGGAGATCTATGATCGATGAAGACCTGGCATTTTTAACATGAATATACGGTATATGAGTAGAGGGACAGCATCCAAATTCGATCGAACCTGGTCAATCTGGTTAAACTAACAACAAAACAATGAAACCATTGAAGAATGATTGTATATGTGTTAATAACAATTTTTCAAAGTATATGTTTGTTGAAAAGTAAGACCAGGGAGACATAACTTAAATTCACTCAATATGATACTTTATAGTAATAATTCCTAAAATGAACTGAAACTGTTAATACATCCACTAATACTCCAGTAAGCTACGACTACATACAAGTCAATCTATCCCAAGTTCAGAACCCTGGTTGTTGTAATAATTAACCTAAGAAATGCAATATAAAATGCAAGTACACAAGAACGAACAATATGTCTGTAATACATTTATTATCTGAAATGTAAAATTTGACATCAATGTAATGTAATGTTATTCACTTACTAATAAAAGTAAAACCAAGTTTAAAAAAAAAAAGAAAAATCCACTGAATATCAATCTCCCACATGTCCTGAGTCAAACGGTATGCCATATGCTCTTCTTGATCTGTCCTCTGCTTTTGATCATCCTCTACTTCTTCAGATCCTGGCCTCCTTAGGTATGCAGGATACTGCACTTTATTGGCTTCTTCCTATCTCTGGTAGGACTTTTTTAGTGTGTTCCACTCTGGAATTTGCTCCACCCCTCCTTGTGAGGGTCTCCATTTACAACTCATTGGTTAATTTGGATTCCAGTATCACCTGTATGCTGATGATGCCCAAATTTACATCTCTACCCCAGATTTCCCTACACTGACTTCCTGGGTCCCCAACTGCCTTAGTGCCATCTTTGCCTTCTTCTCCTCCTGCTTCCTTAAACTTAACATGGACAAGACTGAACTTGTCATTTTCCCACCCTCAGGATCTGTTCCCCCTCCCTATTCTCACTATTAATACTAACAACACACCTTTAACCTCACCCCCTCATGTTCGTTGTTTGGGAATAACGCTAGATTAAGATCTTTCCTTCAAACCCCATGTCAAACTCGCTTGATGCTACCAAAATCCTAGTTCGTGCCCTAATCATATCCCAGCTTGACTACTGCAACACACTCCTATATGGTTTACCAAACAACCACCTGGCTCCACTTCAATCCATTCTCAACTCTGCTGCCCAGTTTATTTATTTCTCTTCTTGCTTTTTTTTTTTTTTTTTACAAAGCACTATCTAATACAGCCCCTCCATACACCTTATAGCTGATTCACAGTTACCGTCCTACTCCACTGTAGGCTGTATCCTTAGCTGATTTATTCACATGACTTTGTCTGTCATATCTCCCTCTACATTTCTATGGTAATACTGAGAGTTTATTTGAAGTGCAAAATAAACTATAAGTTTGACAGCATGAATATTCACCAAAAAAAGGATAAAAGCACACTTGTCTAATGGGGAACTGTGGTCTCCAAATAAAGGCCCGGTTCCTACCTTTTAAAATGAGCCATCAACCCCCTCTCACGTACTGCACAGCCCGAGTTATAAAGAAATCACTGATTAGAAAGTTAGGGGGTGGGAGGCTCTGAATCTGGGGTTGTAAATACTACTTCCTCCTTCTAATATGCAGTTGGCACATGCTCAGTGCAAGAGAAAGCAGAAGAAACCAGAAGGTCAAGTTACAGTGACTAAAGGACTTAGGAGGAGGGGGAGCACAGCACAGCACAGCCTGCATCAGGGAGTGTGGTATGGTCTGTAAATTTAACTTTTGGTTTCAGAGCAGAAAGTGCAGGGGATCTGGTGATCATGCTACCATATCACTTGTAAATATCTTCAAAACTATGTAAAAAAGATAATGAAAGTAAAAACACGGGAAAGCAATTCCTGTCAATTTACCTAAAGTCATTTTTGGACCAGTTACCCTTTAACATTAAATTAAATTTATATTAAAATTGTTAAATTTATACAGATTGTTCTAATCTACTTCTGTGTTTTTAGGATGTATTGAGTTAAAATGGAGGGTTTTATGTAAGAAGAGCAGCATCTAAACCACATTACAATCTGTCCGTTCTTGCAGTGTTCATCCCGAAGAACTGCGCCTTATCAAGCATTGTAAATAAAAGACTTAATAAACGTATTACACTTAATAATATAAAGTTGTATGGGATTTTATGTTGATGGGTAAACAGAGGCAATTACATGCATTTAGTAATTACATATTTGGGTGGAGCATTGTGAAAATTGTACCATTGCATGCCTATTACCAGCATTTATTCTATGAGAAATTCTTCTAGTAATACATTTATGTGTAATTTCTTTTAGGCAAGTTATGCATTTGTGTAACTCATATAAGGCAAAAAATGCAAATGTCTCTATGTTTATACAATCAGGGTTATTCAATAAAAGTTCTTATTGTTTAAAATGGTGCTAATCTTGCCCTAACCAATCAGATACTATTCAACATTTGAAAGCTAACATCTGATTGGTTGGGGCAAAATTAGCACCATTTTTAACGATAAGAACTTTTATTTAATCTTCCTGTAAGTCTTAAAAGCCCTTTAATGGGCATGTCCACCCCCCCCAACTAAAATTTAACCCCATACTAGCCCCACTATACAGTTTAAAAAAAGCCTTCCCTTACAATCCTGCTCTTTATGGTTCTCCTGCAATCCATGTCCAAAGTGCAGAGTAGTGGCTGTCTTCCTGTCCTAACATTGCTTCCTTCTGTCTTGCCTCCGGGAGAAATGGTGAAATGCGCACAGGAGCCCTTTCACCCCCCTCCCTGCCAATCCCTCTCTGCAAATAACCCCCCTAGCGTAAAAACATTCCTACCTATTGTAGGGCATACCCTCCCACCCCCAACCGCTAAGTTAAAAGTTTTAAAATCTTTTCCGAACTGTAGTTACAGCTCCCGGCTGTGAGCGCCTTTTACATTGCTGGCTGCCTCTCAGCCAATCACAGCACAGGCTGCTTGGCAGGGGAGCCGGACCAGAGAGACACTGGAACCAGGAGATGTAAGTAGTGTATGGGATTGATCTTTAAGCTTTCAACTTAGCGGTTGGGGTGGGAGGGTACATCTACATGAATGTTGCTATGGGGGGTGGAGATGCCCTTTAAATATATTTCCTTAGGTACCTATTTCCTTTATTAATTTGTGTATGTGGATAGTATGATCTGTTAATTCAAACCCTTCCATCACTTGTGTTATAACTATAATAGCCTTGGACTCACGTACAGTTCATTAAGAAAGTGACAGTTGGATTTGATTTCAAACAATGTTCGTGTTTGAAGGTCCATTAAAGTTTATTTGCAAAAAACATCTGATAATTCACAGCTTCCACGCTTCTCCTACATGTCCTGCACTTTGTATCAAATTCTGTGTCTCTAGCTTGAAATCTCTGGGAGGAGATAAGATACAGTCCAAAAAAAAATAAATGGGTGAAATGAGAAGAAATAGAACTGTAATTTGTCTTTCAAACCAAATCAATTGCCAATATTATTTAATTAGAAATAAAGACTAATATAATGGTCTGACGCGTTTCAGGATGTTTTTAAAAACACTTTTCCCAGATCTGCTATCATTCTGGTTGTGTCTCCGTGGATTTAATATCCCTTTGAGTCTGTAGATAAATTCCTAAGGGATTTACCCACAATATAACTTACAGGGCAAGTTCAACCAGAAAAAAAACTACATTTTCTCTTACAGCCTCAGGGGGACCCAGGTCGACGTAGGGGTTAAGCACCCTTTCTCCAGGAGCGGACACTTTAAGAACTGTAAGACTGAGGCTCCAGTGCTCTTCCCCTCAGTACAATGCACAGAGCACCGGAAGCCTCCTCCAGTTTTTAAGTGTCCGCTTCAGGAGTAGGACCTCTCTCCCTACCTTACCTGGATGATTTTGGAGCCGGTGTTTTTCAGACTCCCACCGGCTCCCTCCGTGGGATCAGCAGCCAGCAGAGGTCTCCCTCGTGCGATCGGGCCTAAAATGGGCCGATCCCCCCTCCCGCATGTTGCGGGCAACCGGCGGTCTCCGCCGCTTCCCGCTCCCTCAGCACTACAGCTACCATGCTGAGGGAGCTCACTGGACCGGCTGATGGGGGCGGGCTTTCCTTCTCCTGCAGGCCAGCCATTACCGGGCCTTTTCGGGGGCGGGACTTCCGGCTTTCTCCTTGCCGGGCTTTTTCGGGGGCAGGACTTCCGGTCTTCGGTCCTTTCTGCTGCAGATCAAGTACTTACCAGTCTGGAGCCTCCTGCTTGCCTACAATTCCCAACAGATCAGATAAGTCGATCCTTTTCCTGCTCTACTGTATTTTCTTTCTATATTCTGCCCTCGGCCAGTCCCTGTTTTCCTGTGTTTTAAAAAAAAAAAAAAAAACACATTTATTTTTTTCTGAAACAGCAATACACAGCAGAGACACAGCAGAGAAACAGTGTTGTTCTTAAACGCTTTCTTGTTTTAAACGCTTTAGTTTTTTAACGCTGTCAATTCTCTTAAAAACAGAAAAATGTCTTTAAAACAGGAAATCGCTCAGAGCTAATCGCTCATGGGATAGGCCTTAAATGAGGTTCAAAACCAACCAGAGCCAACAGGCCTCAGCCAATTTAAACCAATTAGTTACACCCCCATCCAATCAGAGAGAGAGAGAAAAAAAAAAAAAAAACTTTCCTTTGTCTCCTACCAACCCCCGCTCCACAGGTAACAGTGTTTTTTAAACACAAGTATTTGTTTTAGTAATCCAGTGCTTTGAGTTTACTCAAACAATTCCTACCACCTTATTCAAGCAGTAAGTAGTAAAAAAAAAAAAAAAATACACTAGTGATTAATTACTTACACAGGCACCCTCCTAGAAATAAATAGTGTTAGGTTAGTACATTTACTAGGCTGCAACCACAGTTAATAAACGCTTTAGTTTTTTAACGCTGTCAATTCTCTTAAAAACAGAAAAATCTCTTTCTGCTGCTGGATTGGAAAAAAGTTAATGTAATACTAATATTCAAAAAAAATCATGGTAACTATAGAACTTTAAGCCTAACACCAGTGATAGGGAAGATGCTGGAAACTTTGTTACGGGATCATAGCCTTGATCATCTCCAGAACTAATCATATTAGCAGTAGTCAGCATGGATTTATGAGAAATACATTGTGCCAGACAAATTTACTTGACTTTTATGAAGAGGTGAGTAAGAATTTAGATTCTGGCATAGCAGTGGATGTAGTATACTTGGATTTTGCTAAAGCTTTTGATATTGTGCCACATAGGCGACTAATGTATAAACTGAGGACTGTTGGCCTAGTGTTAGCAAGAAATTGTCTTGTATAAAGAGAAAAAAATATTCTCAGCAACAGCTAGAGCTAGCAATATATTGTCTTGTATAAAGGGGAATAGATTCAAGTGAAAAAAATTGAAAATAGATTCATGTGAAAAAAATTAAAAAGGCATTGCTAAGGCCTCATTTGGAGTATGCAGTGCAGTTTTGGAATCCCATATAAAAAAGGGACATGTTGAGAATGGAAGCAAATTAGGGCTGTTTACATTGAAGAAGCAACGTTTGTGTGGGGACATGATAACCTTATACAAATATATTAATGGGCCATACAATGAACTCTCTGGTGCATTGTTCACTAATAGGTCATATCAGAGGACATGTGGACATCCTTTAAGGTTGGAAGAAAAGTTTCATCTTCAGGTTAGGAAAAGTTTCTTTACAGTGAGAATGGTGGACCTGCCTTCCAACTGATGCGGTAATGGCAAGTTCACTAATTAGCTTTAAAAGTAGTCTAGATTAGTTTCTAAAACTAAAAAGTATTGAGAATTATTACATATACTGCAGTTCTGCTTGATCCAGTGATATTTTCCCATTGAAACAATTGTAGCTACTCACATACAATTGAAATTAATTTCTGGCTCAAATCCCACTCCACTCCGTCTGTAGTGGTGAATCCAACAGCATACAAAATAAATGAAGGAAAGATGAAGCAGAATTAAACTGCAGAATTTTTCTTTATTTGTGCAACATGTTTCAGAGCAGTGTGCTCTTTTATCAAGCATACTTTGTGATTGCCATTTGGAAGGCTGTTTTTTTTTGCCTTCCTCTGGATCAACAGTTAGGTAGAGTTAAAAAGGAGGGTGAAAAGGTTGGACTTGATTGACATTTGTCTTCATTCAACCTCAATTACTATGTAACTATTTACGAATTACTAATATTTACTAATTACAACATTTGTTTAATGTGCAGTATTGCAAAATAGTGATAACACACCTTTATAAATATGGCCCAAAGTTCCAGTGCTACTATAAATATTTTTGAAACATTAACAAACTAATAAAGGGTCCAGTGCTATTTATAAATATATTTAACATTCATTATTAGCAATTCTCTCATTGTAGACTTGATATTGCCCTCTTATGGCCTATCAAAAGATATTTTGTCACTTAAGGTGCCCATCCATTGAACTCGCCTCCCAATTGATCCCGCAACATTCAACAATTATTCAGGAACCACCTAGCCCATTCTTTTTTGTGACTGACGATGGTCCCACCGGCCCCATTTATTTTTAAGGTTGCAGTACCACCCCATGTTGATCTTTATATCTTCTCCAATACCATCCAAGTTGTGTCTGATTGTGACCAGTTTCAGAAAAGTGACTGGACGCTGTTTTATCCGTATATGTATTAAGTGTGTAGTTCCTAATATACCCCCTGGGTTCCTTTATGGTTTTTCTTTTATGGGGCGGGAGGTTTGACCAACAGATCCTTTTCCACAGGGGCATTTCAGAAAATACACCACATGTGTAATGTTGCAGGAAAAATAACATTTCAA
Source organism: Hymenochirus boettgeri (assembly GCA_019447015.1). Lineage (NCBI taxonomy): Eukaryota > Metazoa > Chordata > Amphibia > Anura > Pipidae > Hymenochirus > Hymenochirus boettgeri. The sequence goes on along the minus strand of JAACNH010000942.1, from coordinate 113,147 downwards.
GGGGATTTTATTTCCATTAGCTGAGTGGTTACGATAATTTCCCTTGATTATTGCATTACAGCATATATATGTCAGACATGCGAATGTAACGTATATACTCGAGTATAAGTCGATCCGAGTAGAAGTCGAGGTACCTATTTTTACCTGAAAAATTAGTAAAAACTGATTGACTCGAGTATAAGCCGAGGGTAGAAATTATGACCACTACTGCCCTTTAAATAGATAGCAGAATTCCCATACATTAATCCAGTACCAGTAACCCCCAATTCCTTGGCACTCCAGATGTTTGGAAACTACAACTCCCAGCATGCATTGGTTGTTGGGAATTGTAGTTTCTAAACATGTGGAGTGGCAAGGTTCAATAAACTTTTAATTAAGCTTACCATCATTTACAATTCTCCTGACCCCCATATAGTAAAGGGCACTCTGACCCCAATAGTTAAAAGTGTCACCTAGTTGAACTAGCAGACATTTTGCCCCAAACTGAGAAGACCCATCAGATTTATAGTATCCGGATGAGCAGTAACAGTGCTGAGTGAGTCCAGCAGCCTGACTACAGGAAGGTGTGTAAAGGCAGATCAGCTCCTGTAACTTTCTATGCATATGAAGGATTTTTAACACAGCCTACTGGTTACTATCCGCAATTGCAGCATGTGGATCCAAATTAGTCTGCTAAACCCTGGATAAATACAAGCAATTAGTTTAATAAATTGGGCAAATTATTTTAAGCCCAGTCACCATGTCAAGGTTGCTTTCTTTAACTGGGTCCTACCCTACTGGTACTTGCCTTTTTGGCTGCATGAGCTGACAGCTTCTCCTTTGTGGCCTGGATGCTTGAAGCGGACTCTCTAGTTTAAAGTACCTTGCTCAAACGAGCACATGACCTAACTCTGGAGTACAATTTCCCAGAAGGCTTGGTCAAACCTTCAATGTAACACACAATATATAGAAAATTGGGCTGTTGTTCATCCATATTAAAGTGCAACTTGAGACCAAAAATATAATCCATACAAAAAACCAAATTCTGGTGCTTTTATACTCTCTGTAAGCCTGTTCTGTTCCCTCTGTTTCCTCAGACCAGTAGTTACGTGGCTGATAGACATACAACCCCCCCCCTTGCCTAGTCCTGACCGCCTGCAGCTCCCACTCACACCCCTCTCAATAAAAGGAGGCCCAAGAGGGTCCGCGATGGTAGTCATAATGACCGTCACGAACAATTATATGTAGTCAATCATAAATTACAGTCCATAATGACAGTCACGAACAATCTCCCTATACTTTCTGTAGGGAGAACGCTCATGACTGTGTTGCGCTCCTATCTTTCAAAGACGGCAGGCGGAATCTTTTTAGATTCTGTCTGTCATCTTGGACAGATTGGAAGCGTGTGTACCCACCTTTACCCTCCCTCTCAAAACACCCCTTACCCGCTCTCACCTATTCTCGCCCGCTCACCCACTCTCCCCATCCCCTTGCCCGCTTGTCACCTGATTGGCTGGGTATCCACACCTGGAGTGATCCGATGGGCTGGGTATTCAAATCCTGGCATGATCTGATGGGTTGGGTCGTCACATCTGGAGCGAGTGATCTGAGGGGCTGGGTAGGGTAGTCACATATCCGGAGTGACCCGATTGGATGGGTATTCACATCTGGAGTTGTCCGACTGGCTGGGTATTCAAATCCTGGAGTGACGAGATTGGCTGGGTATTCCCATACTGTGGCCTTTTTTTACATCTCTTTACTTGATTTCTCTTCAGCAATTCCCCCGGACAGTGAGACTTAGGAGAAAGTAGCATGATTTTCATTTGACAATTGCGGGGAGATTCGATATGTTCGCCCTTTGCGCTAGGTCCCTTTGCGCAATCCCGCCATACAATACCAGACATAAAGGGGATTACGTCTGGTATTGCATTGTGGGATGGCGCAAAGGAAAGAAGTTCCGGTTGCGTGGGATTAAAGCGCCCCCCCCAGTACCAAGTTACGTTTCGCGCTAAACCGAACCAAAGGGGGCTTGTGTCGGTAGCGCAGGACAGCGCTAATTCCAAAAAAACATTTGGAAAGTGCGCTGTGCCCTGAAATCCGTATAAAATCCGTGTAAAAAAATGACAGTTGGAACATGACAGTTGGAAAAATGAAAGTTGGAAAAATGACAGTTGGAATGTCATTGGAAATTACAGTTGGGAAAAAAAATGACAGTTGGAAAATGACAGTTGGAAAAATGACAGTTGGAAAATGACAGTTGGAAAATGACAGTTGGAAAAATGACAGTTGGAAAAAAAAAATGACAGTTGGAAAAATGACAGTTGGAAAATGACAGTGTAAGAAATGACAGTTGGAAAATGACAGTTTGGAAAATGACAGTTGAAAAAAATGACAGTTGGAAAATGACAGTTGGAAAATGACCAGTTGGAAAAATGACATTTGGAAAATGACAGTTGGAAAAATACTTTGGAAAATGACAGTTGGAAATGACAGTTGGAAAAATGACAGTTGGAAAAAAATGACAGTTGGAAAAAATGACAGTTGGAAAATGACAGTTGGAAAATGACAGTTGGAAAATGACAGTTGTAAAATGACAGTTGGAAAAATGACAGTTGTAAAAAAAATGACATTGGAAAAATGACAGTTGAAAATGACAGTTGGAAAAATGACAGTTGGAAAAGTGACAGTTGGAAAAAAAATGACAGTTGGAAAATGACAGTTTGAAAAATGACAGTTGGAAAAAAAATGACAGTTGGAAAAATAACAGTTGGAAAAATGACAGTTGGAAAATGACAGTTGGGAATGACAGTTGGAAAAATGACAGTTGGAAAAAAATGACAGTTGGAAAATGACAGTTGGGAAATGACAGTTGGAAAATGACAGTTGAAAAATGACATTTGAAAAATGACAGTTGGAAAATGACAGTTGGAAATGACAGTTGGAAAAATGACAGTTGGAAAAAAAATGACATGTTGGAAAATGACAGTTGGAAAATGACAGTTGGAAAAAATGACAGTTGGAAAAAAAATGACAGTTGGAAATGACAGTTGGAAAAATGACAGTTGGAAAATGACAGTTGGAAAAAAAATGACAGTTGGAAAAATGACAGTTGGAAAATGACAGTTGGAAAAATTACAGTTGGAAAAAAAATGACAATTGGAAAAATGACATTTGGAAAATGACAGTTGGAAAAATTACAGTTGGAAAAATGACAGTTTGGAAAATGACAGTTGGAAAATGACAGTTGGAAAAATGACAGTTGGAAAAAAATGACAGTTGGAAAAATGACAGTTGGAAAATGACAGTTGAAAATGACAGTTGAAAAATGACAGTTGAAAAAAAAAAAAATGACAGTTGGAAAATGACAGTTGGAAAATGACAGTTGGAAAATGACAGTTGGAAAAGACACTTGGAAAAAAAATGACAGTTGGAAAAATGACGGTTGGAAAATGACAGTTGGAAATGACAGTTGGAAAATGACAGTTGGAAAAATGACAGTTGGAAAAAAAATGACAGTTGGAAAAATGACAGTTGGAAAATGACAGTTGGAAAAGTGACAGTTGGAAAAAATGACAGTTGGAAAAAAATGACAGTTGGAAAATGACAGTTGGAAAATGACAGTTGAAAATGACAGTTGGAAATGACAGTTGGAAAAATGACAGTTTGGAAAATGACAGTTGGAAAATGACAGTTGGGAAAAATGACAGTTTGGAAAAATGACAGTTGGAAAAAAATGACAGTTGGAAAAATGACAGTTGGAAAATGACAGTTGGAAAAAAAATGACAGTTGGAAAAAAAATGACAGTTGGAAAATGACAGTTGGAAAAATGACAGTTGGAAAATGACAGTTGTAAAATGACAGTTGGAAAAAAAATGAGTTGGAAAAATGACAGTTGGAAATGACAGTTGGAAAATGACAGTTGGAAAATGACAGTTGGAAAAAAAATGACAATTTGGAAAAATGACAGTTGGAAAATGACAGTTGGAAAATACAGTTGGAAAATGACAGTTGAAAAAATGACATTTGTAAAAATGACAGTTTGGAAAAAAATGACAGTTGGAAAAATAACAGTTGGAAAATGACAGTTGGAAAAATGACAGTTGGAAAATGACAGTTGGAAAATGACAGTTGGAAAAAAGTGACAGTTGGAAAATGACAGTTGGGAAATGACAGTTGGAAAAATGACAGTTGAAAAAATGACAGTTGGAAAAATGACAGTTGGAAAATGACAGTTGGAAAATGACAGTTGGAAAAATGACAGTTGGAAAAAATGACAGTTGGAAAAATGACAGTTGGAAAATGACAGTTGAAAATGACAGTTGGAAATGACGTTGGAAAAATGCAGTTGGAAATACATTTGGAAAAAAATGACAGTTGGAAAATGACAGTTGGAAAATACAGTTGGAAAATACAGTTGGAAAATGAAGTTGAAAAATTACATTGGAAAAAAAATGACAATTGGAAAAATTACATTTGGAAAATGACAGTTGGAAAAAATGACAGTTGGAAAATAACAGTTGAAAAAATGACAGTTGGAAAATGACAGTTGGAAATGAGAGTTGAAAAAAATGACGTTGGAAAAATAACAGTTGGAAAAATGACAGTTGGAAAATGACAGTTGGAAATGACCGTTTGGAAAAATGACAGTTGGAAAAAAAATGACAGTTGGAAAAATGACAGTTTGAAAGTATGGAAAACAGTTGGAAAATGACAGTTGGAAAAATGACAGTTGGAAAAATGACAGTTGAAAAATGACAGTTGGAAAATGACAGTTAAATGACAGTTGGAAAATGACGTTGGAAAAAAATGACAGTTGGAAAAATGACAGTTGGAAAAATGACAGTTGGAAAATGACAGTTGGAAAATGACAGTTGGAAAAATGACAGTTGGAAAAAAAAATGACAGTTTGAAAAATGACAGTTGGAAAAAGGACAGTTGGAAATGACAGTTGGAAAAATGACAGTTGGAAAAAAAATGACAGTTGGAAAAATGACGGTTTGGAAAATACAGTTGGAAAATGACAGTTGGAAAATGACAGTTGGAAAATGACAGTTGGAAAATGACAGTTGGAAAAAAAAATGACAGTTGAAAAAATGACAGTTGGAAAATGACAGTTGGAAATGACAGTTGAAAAAAAATGACAGTTGGAAAAATGACAGTTGGAAAAAAAATGACAGTTGGAAAATGACATTGGAAAATGACAGTTGGAAAATGACATTGGAAAAAATGACAATTGAAAAATGACAGTTGGAAAATGACAGTTGGAAAAATGACAGTTGGAAAAGTGACAGTTGGAAAAAAAATGACAGTTGGAAAATGACAGTTGGAAAAAAAATGACAGTTTGAAAAATAACAGTTGGAAAAATGACAGTTGGAAAATGACAGTTGGGAAATGACAGTTGGAAAAATGACAGTTGGAAAAATGACATTTGGAAAATGACAGTTGGAAAAATGACAGTTGGAAAAGTAACAGTTGGAAAAAAAATGACAGTTGGAAATGACAGTTGGAAAAAATAACAGTTGGAAAAATGACAGTTGGAAAATGACAGTTGGGAAATGACCGTTGGAAAAATGACAGTTGGAAAAAAAATGACAGTTGGAAAAATGACAGTTTGAAAATGACAGTTGGAAAATGACAGTTGGAAAAATGACAGTTGGAAAAAAAATTACAGTTGGAAAAATGACAGTTGGAAAATGACAGTTGGAAAAATGACAGTTGGAAAAATGACAGTTGGAAAAATGCCAGTTGGAAAAATGACAGTTGGAAAATGACATTTGGAAAATGACAGTTGGAAAAATGACAGTTGAAAAAAAAAAGACGTTGAAATGACATTGGAAAAGACAGTTGGAAAATGACAGTTGGAAAAGACTTGGAAACAAAATGACAGTTGGAAAAATGACGGTTTGAAAATGACAGTGGAAAATGACAGTTGGAAAATGAACAGTTGGAAAATGACAGTTGGAAAAATGACAGTTGAAAAAAAGACAGTTGGAAAATGACAGTTGAAAATGACAGTTGGAAAATGACAGTTGGAAAAAAATGACAGTTGGAAAATGACAGTTGGAAAATGACAGTTGGAAAATGACAGTTGGAAAATGACAGTTGGGAAATGACAGTTGGAAAATGACAGTTGGAAAAAATGACAGTTGGAAAAATGACAGTGGGAAAATGACAGTTGAAAATGACAGTTGGAAAGTGACAGTTGGAAAAAAATGACAGTTGGAAAAGTGACGTTGGAAAAAAAAATGACAGTTTGAAAAATAACGTTTGAAAAGACAGTTGGAAAATGACAGTTGGAAATGACAGTTGGAAAAATGACAGTTGAAAAAATGACAGTTGGAAAATGACAGTTGGAAATGACAGTTGGAAAATGACAGTTGGAAAAAAAATGACAGTTGGAAAAATGACAGTTGGAAAATGACAGTTGGAAAATGACATGGAAAAATGACAGTTTGAAAAAAAATGACAGTTGGAAAATGACAGTTGGAAAATGACAGTTGGAAAAATGACAGTTGGAAATGACAGTTGGAAAAATGACAGTTGGAAAATGACAGTTGGAAAAAAAATGACAGTTGAAAAATGACAGTTGGAAAATGACAGTTGGAAAATGACAGTTTGGGAAATGACAGTTGGAAAAATTACAGTTGGAAAAAAAATGACATTGGAAAAATGACATTTGGAAAATGACAGTTGGAAAAATGACAGTTGGAAAAGTAACAGTTGGAAAAAAAATGACAGTTGGAAAATGACAGTTGGAAAAATGAGAGTTGGAAAAAAAATGACAGTTGGAAAATAACTTTGAAAAATGACATGGAAAATGACATTGGGAAATGACCTTGGAAAAATGAACAGTTGGAAAAAAATGACAGTGAAAATGACAGTTGGAAAATGACAGTTGGAAAATGACAGTTGGAAAAATGACAGTTGGAAAAAAATTACAGTTGAAAAATGACAGTTGGAAAAAATGACAGTTGGAAAAATGACAGTTGGAAAAAAATGACAGTTGGAAAATGACAGTTGGAAAATGACATTGGAAATGACAGTTGAAAAATGACAGTTGAAAAAAATGACAGTTGAAAATGACAGTTGGAAAAAGGACAGTTGAAAGTGACAGTTGGAAAAATGACAGTTGGAAAAAAAATGACAGTTGGAAAAAAATGACGGTTGGAAAATGACATTTGGAAAATGACAGTTGGAAAATGACAGTTGGAAAATGACAGTTGGAAAATGACAGTTGGAAAAAAAATGACAGTTGGAAAAATGACAGTTGGAAAATGACAGTTGGAAAATGACAGTTTGGAAAAATGACAGTTGGAAAAAATGACAGTTGGAAAAATGACAGTTGGAAAATGACAGTTGGAAAAATGACAGTTGGAAAATGACAGTTGAAAAATGACAGTTGGAAATGACAGTTGGAAAATGACAGTTGGAAAATGACATTTGGAAAATGAAGTTGGAAAAAAAATGACAGTGGAAAAATGACAGTTGGAAAATGACAGTTGGAAAATGACAGTTGGAAAATGACAGTTGGAAAAAAAATGACAGTTGGAAAATGACAGTTGGAAAAATGACAGTTGAAATGACAGTTGTAAAAATGACAGTTGGAAAAATGACAGTTGGAAAATGACAGTTGGAAAATGACAGTTGGAAAAATGACAGTTGGAAAAAATGACAGTTGGAAAAATGACGTTGGAAAATGACAGTTGGAAATGACAGTTGGAAACATGACAGTTTGAAAAATGACAGTTGGAAAAATGACAGTTGGAAAATGACAGTTGGAAAAATGACAGTTGGAAAAAAAATGACAGTTGAAAATGACAGTTGGAAAAATGACAGTTGGAAAATGACAGTTGTAAAAATGACAGTTGGGAAAAAAATGACAGTTGGAAAAATGACAGTTGGAAAAATGACAGTGTGAAAAAAAAATGACAGTTGGAAAAATGACAGTTGGAAAATGACAGTTGAAAATGACAGTTGGAAAATGACAGTTGGAAAATGACAGTTGGAAAATGACAGTTGGAAAAAAAATGACAGTTGGAAAATGACAGTTGGAAAAAATGACAGTTGGAAATGACATTGAAAAATGACAGTTGGAAAAAAAATGACAGTTGGAAAATGACAGTTAAAAAAATTACAATTTAAAAAAAAATGACAGTTGGAAAATGACAGTTGGAAAATGACAGTTGGAAAATGACAGTTGGAAAAATGACAGTTGGAAAAAAAATGACAGTTGGAAAAATGACGTTGGAAAATGAACAGTTGGAAAAATACAGTTGAAAAAAATAAACGTTGGAAAATGACAGTTGGAAAAAAAATGACAGTTGGAAAATGACAGTTGGAAAATGACAGTTGGAAAATGACGTTGGAAATGACAGTTGGAAAATGACAGTTGGAAAAATGACAGTTGGAAAAATGACAGTTGGAAAAAAATGACAGTTGTGAAAATGACAGTTGGAAAAATGACAGTTGGAAAATGACAGTTGTAAAAATGACACATGGAAAAAAAATGACAGTTGGAAAAATGACAGTTGGAAAAATGACAGTTGGAAAATGACAGTTGGAAAAAAATGACAGTTGGAAAAATGACAGTTGGGAAAATGACAGTTGGAAAATGACAGTTGGAAAATGACAGTTGAAAAAAAATGACAGTTGGAAATGACAGTTGGAAAAATGACAGTTGGAAAATGACAGTTTGGAAAAATGACAGTTGGAAAATGACAGTGGGAAAAAAAATGACAGTTGGAAAAATACAGTTGGAAAATGACAGTTGGAAAATGACAGTTGGAAAATGACAGTTGGAAAATGACAGTTGGAAAATTACAGTTGGAAAAATGACAGTTGGAAAAAAAAAATGACAGTTGGAAAAATGACAGTTGGAAAATGACAGTTGGAAAATGACAGTTGAAAAAAAAATGACAGTTTGAAAAATGACAGTTGGAAAATGACAGTTGGAAAATGACAGTTGGAAAAATGACAGTTGAAAAAAATGACAGTTGGAAAAATGACAGTTGGAAAATGACAGTTGGAAAAATGACAGTTAAAAATGACAGTTGGAAAATGACAGTTGGAAAATGACAGTTGGAAAATGACGGTTGGAAAATGACAGTTGGAAAAATGACAGTTGGAAAAAAATGACAGTTGAAAAATGACAGTTGGAAAATGACAGTTGGAAATACAGTTGGAAAAATGACAGTTGGAACAAAATGACAGTTGGAAAATGACAGTTGGAAAATGCAGTTGGAAAATTACAGTTGTAAAATGACAGTTGTAAAAAAAATGACAGTTGGAAAATGACAGTTGTAAAATGACATTTGGAAAATGACATTTGTAAAATACAGTTAAAAAAATGACAGTTGGAAAAGACAGTGGAAAGACAGTTGGAAAAATGACAGTTGGAAAAATGACAGTTGAAAAAATGAACAGTTGGAAAAATGACAGTTGGAAAAATGACAGTTGAAAAACAGTTGGAAAATGAAGTGGAAAATGAGAGTTGGGAAAAAATGACAGTTGGAAAATGACATTTGAAAAACATGAAAATGACAGTTGGAAAAATGCAGTTGAAAAAAAATGACAGTTGGAAAAATGACAGTTGGAAAATGACAGTTGAAAATGACAGTTGGAAAATGACAGTTGAAAAATGACAGTTGGAAAATGACAGTTGGAAAAATGACAGTTGGAAAAAAAATGACAGTTGGAAAAATGACAGTTGGAAAATGACAGTTGGAAAATGACAGTTGGAAAATGACAGTTGGAAAAATGACAGTTGGAAAATGACGTTGGAAAATGACATTTGGAAAATGACAGTTGGAAAAAAAATGACAGTTGGAAAATGACAGTTGGAAAATGACAGTTGGAAAAATGACAGTTGGAAAATGACATTTGGAAAAAGACAGTTGGAAAAAAAATGACAGTTGGAAAATGACAGTTGGAAATGACAGTTGAAAATGACAGTTGGAAAATGACAGTTGTAAAAATGACAGTTGGAAAATGACAGTTGGAAAATGACAGTTGGAAAATGACAGTTGGAAAAAATGACAGTTGGAAAAATGACAGTTGGAAAAATGACAGTTGGAAAATGACAGTTGGAAAATGACAGTTGGAAAATGACAGTTTGGAAAAATGACAGTTGGAAAAAAATACATTGGAAAATGACAGTTGGAAAATGACAGTTGGAAAAATGACAGTTGGAAAATGACAGTTGGAAAAAATGACATTGGAAAATGACAGTTGGAAAAATGACAATTTAAAAAAAATGACAGTTGGAAAAATACAGTTGGAAAATGACAGTTGGAAAATGACAGTTGGGAAATGACAGTTGGAAAAATGACAGTTGGAAAAAAATGACAGTTGGAAAATGACAGTTGGAAATGACAGTTGGAAAAATGACAGTTGGAAAAAAATGACAGTTGGAAAATGACATTTGGAAAATGACAGTTGGAAAAATGACAGTTGAAAAGTGACAGTTGGAAAATGACAGTTGGAAAATGACAGTTGGAAAAATTACAATTTAAAAAAAAATGACAGTTGGAAAATAACAGTTGGAAAAATGACAGTTGGAAATGACAGTTGGAAATGACAGTTGGAAAAATGACATTTGGAAAAAAAATGACAGTTGGAAATGACAGTTTGAAAATGACAGTTGGAAAATGACAGTTGGAAAAATGACAGTTGGAAAAAATTACAGTTGGAAAAATGACAGTTGGAAATGACAGTTGGAAAAATGACAGTTGGGAAAAAAATGACAGTTGGAAAAATGACAGTTGGAAAAATGACAGTTGGAAAATGACAGTTTGAAAATGACAGTTGGAAAAATGACAGTTGAAAAAAAAATGACAGTTGGAAAATGACAGTTGGAAAAATGACAGTTGGAAAATGACAGTTGGAAAAATGACAGTTGGAAAAATGACAGTTGGAAAAATGACATTTGGAAAAAAAATGACAGTTGGAAATGACAGTTAAAAAAATAACAGTTGGAAAAAAAATGACAGTTGGAAAAATGACGGTTGAAAAATGACAGTTGGAAAATGACAGTTGGAAAAGACAGTTGAAATGACAGTGGAAAATGACAGTTGGAAAAAAAATGACAGTTGGAAAAATGACAGTTGGAAAATGACAGTTTGGAAAATGACAGTTGAAAAATGACAGTTGAAAAAAAAATGACAGTTGGAAAATGACAGTTGGAAAATGACAGTTGGAAAAATGACAGTGGAAAATGACAGTTGAAAAATGACAGTTGGAAAATGACAGTTGGAAAAATGACAGTTGGAAAAATGACAGTTGGAAAATGACAGTTGGAAAAAAGGACAGTTGGAAAAATGACAGTTGGAAAATGACAGTTGGAAATGACAGTTTGGAAAAGACAGTTGGAAAAATGACAGTTGAAAATGACAGTTGGAAAATGACAGTTGGAAATTACGTTGAAAAAAATGACAGTTGGAAAAATGACAGTTGGAAAAATGACAGTTTGAAAATGACAGTTGGAAAATGACAGTTGGAAAATGACAGTTGGAAATGACAGTTGGAAAAAAATGACAGTTGGAAAAATGACAGTTGGAAAATGACAGTTGGAAAAATGACAGTTGGAAAATGACAAGTGGAAAAAAAATGACAGTTGGAAAATGACAGTTGGAAAAATGACAGTTGGAAAAAAATGACAGTTGGAAAATAACATTGAAAAATGACAGTTGGAAAATGACAGTTGGGAAATGACAGTTTGGAAAAATGACAGTTGAAAAAATGACAGTTGGAAAAATGAGTTGGAAAAAAAATGGAAAAGTTGGAAAAATGACAGTTGGAAAAAAAATGACAGTTGGAAAAATGACAGTTGGAAAATGACAGTTGGAAAATGACAGTTGGAAAAAATGACAGTTGGAAAAAAATGACAGTTGGAAAAATGACGGAAAATGACATTGGGAAAAAAATGACAGTTGAAAATGACAGTTGGAAAAATGACATTGGAAATGACGTTGGAAAAAAAATGACAGTTGGAAAAATGACAGTTGGAAAATGACAGTTGGAAAATGACAGTTGGAAAATGACAGTTGGAAAAAAATGACAATTGGAAAATGACATTTGGAAATGACAGTTTGGAAAAAATGACAGTTGGAAAAGTGACAGTTGGAAAAAAAATGACATTTGGAAAATGACAGTTGGAAAAATAGAGTTTGGAAAAAAAATGACAGTTGGAAAAATGACAGTTGGAAAATGACGTTGGAAAATGACAGTTGGAAAATGACAGTTGGAAAAATGACAGTTGGAAAAAAATGACAGTTGAAAATGACAGTTTGAAAATGACAGTTGGAAAATGACAGTTGGAAAAATGACAGTTGGAAAAAAATGACAGTTGGAAAAATGACAGTTGGAAATGACAGTTGGAAAATGACAGTTGGAAAAATGACAGTTGGGAAAAAAATGACAGTTGGAAAATGACAGTTGGAAAAATGACAGTTGGAAAAAAAATGACAGTTGGAAAAATGACAGTTGAAAAAAAAATGACAGTTGGAAAATGACAGTTGGAAAAAGACAGTTGGAAAATGACAGTTGGAAAAATGACACTTGGAAAAAAAATGACAGTTGGAAAAATGACGTTGGAAAATGACAGTTGGAAAATGACAGTTGGAAAATGACAGTTGGAAAATGACAGTTGAAGAAATGACAGTTGAAAAAAAAATGACAGTTGGAAAAATGACAGTTGGAAAATGACAGTTGGAAAAATGACGGTTGGAAAATGACAGTTGAAAATGACAGTTGGAAAATGACAGTTGGAAAATGACAGTTGGAAAAAAGACAGTTGGAAAATGACAGTTGGAAAATGACAGTTGGAAATGACAGTTGGAAAATGACAGTTGGAAAAAAATGACAGTTGGAAAAATGACAGTTGGAAATGAAAGTTTGAAAATGACAGTTGGAAAATGACAGTTGGAAAATGACAGTTGAAAATGACAGTTGGAAATGACTTGGAAAATGACATTGGAAAAATGACGTTGGAAAAAAATGACAGTTGGAAAAATGACAGTTGGAAAATGACAGTTGGAAATGACAGTTGAAAATGACAGTTGGAAAAAATGACTGAATGACATTGGAAAAAACAGTTGGAAAATGACAGTTGTAAAAAATGACAGTTGGAAAAAAAATGACAGTTGGAAAATGACATTGGAAAATGACAGTTGGAAAATGACAGTTGGAAAATGACAGTTGGAAATACGTTGAAAAAAAATGACAGTTGGAAAAATGACAGTTGGAAATGACAGTTGGAAAAATGACAGTTGGAAAAATGACAGTTGGAAAAAAATGACAGTTGGAAAATGACAGTTGGAAAAAAAAAAAAATGACAGTTTGAAAAAAACAGTGAAAATGACATTGAAAATTACAGTGGAAAAAAATGACAGTTGGAAAATGACAGTTGGAAAAAGACAGTTGGAAAATGACAGTTGGAAAAAAATGACAGTTGGAATGACAGTTGGAATACAGTTGGAAAATGACAGTTGGAAAAAAAATGACAGTTGGAAAAATGACAGTTGGAAAATGACAGTGGAAAATGACAGTTGGAAAATGACAGTTGGAAAAAAAAATGACAGTTGGAAAGACGTAAAAATGACAGTTGGAAAATGACAGTTGGAAAATGACAGTTGGAAAATGACAGTTGGAAAATGACAGTTGGAAAATGACAGTTGGAAAAAAATGACAGTTGGAAAATGACAGTTGGAAAAATTACAGTTGGAAAATGACAGTTGGAAAATGACAGTTGGAAAAATGACAGTTGGAAAAAAAAAATGACAGTTGGAAAAATGACAGTTGGAAAATGACAGTTGGAAAAATGACAGTTGGAAATAACAGTGGATGGAAAAAAATGACGTTGGAAAATGACGTTGGAAAATGACAGTTGGAAAAAAATGACAGTTGGAAAATGACAGTTGGAAAAATGACAGTTGGAAAATGACAGTTGGGAAATGACCGTTGGGAAAAATGACAGTTGGAAAAAATGACATTTGGAAAAATGACAGTTTGAAAATGACAGTTGGAAATGACAGTTGGAAAAATGACAGTTGGAAAAAAAATTACGTTGGAAAAATGACAGTTGAAATGACAGTTGGAAAATGACAGTTGGAAAAATGACAGTTGGAAAAAAATGACATTTGGAAAAATGACAGTTGGAAAAATGACAGTTGGAAAATGACAGTTGGAAAATGACAGTTGGAAAAATGACAGTTGAAAAAATGACAGTTGGAAAATGACAGTTGAAAAAGGATAGTTGGAAAATGACAGTTGGAAAAATGACACTTGGAAAAAAAAATGACAGTTGGAAAAATGACGGTTGGAAAATGACAGTTGGAAAATGACAGTTGGAAAATGACAGTTGGAAAATGACAGTTGGAAAAATGACAGTTGGAAAAAAATGACAGTTGGAAAAATGACAGTTGAAATTACAGTTGGAAAATGACAGTTGGAAAATGACAGTTGAAAAAAAAGGACAGTTGGAAAATGACAGTTGGAAAATGAACAGTTGGAAAATGACAGTTGGAAAATGACAGTTGGAAAAATGACAGTTGGAAAATGACAGTTGGAAATGACAGTTGGAAAAATGACAGTTGGAAAAATGACAGTTGGAAACAAATGACAGTTGGAAAAATGACGTTGGAAAATGACAGTTGGAAAATGACAGTTGGAAAAATGACGTTGGAAAAAAATGACGTGGAAAATACATTTGAAAATGACAGTTGGAAAATGACAGTTGGAAAAATGACAGTTGTAAAAATGACGGGACAGTTGGAAAATGACAGTTGGAAAAATGACAGTTGGAAAAATGACAGTTGGAAAAAAAATGACAGTTGGAAAAATGACAGTTGTAAAATGACAGTTGGAAAATGACAGTTGGAAAAATGACAGTTGGAAAAAAATGACAGTTGGAAAAATGACGTTGGAAAATGACAGTTGGAAAAATGACAGTTGGAAAAAATGACAGTTTGGAAAGGAAAATGACAGTGGAAAATGACAGTTGGAAAATGACATTGAAAATGACGTTGGAAAAAATTACAGTGGAAAATGACAGTTGGAAAAATGACAGTTGGAAAAAATGACAGTTGGAAAAATGACAGTTGGAAAATGACAGTTGGAAAAATGACAGTTGGAAAATGACAGTTGAAAATGACGTTGGAAAAATGACAGTTGGAAAAATGACAGTTGGAAAAAATGACATTTGAAAATGACAGTTGGAAAAAAAATGACAGTTGGAAATGACAGTTGGAAAAATGACAGTTGGAAAATGACAGTTGGAAAAATGACAGTTGGAAAAAAACAGTTGAAAAAAAACAGTTGGAAAAAATGACGTTGAAAATGACAGTTGGAAAATGACAGTTGGAAAATGACAGTTGGAAAATGACAGTTGAAAAATGACAGTTGGAAAAAAAATGACAGTTGGAAAAATGACAGTTGGAAATGCCAGTTGGAAAAGACAGTTGGAAAAATGACAGTTGGAAAAAAAATGACAGTTGGAAAAATGACAGTTGGAAAAATGACAGTTGGAAAATGACAGTTGGAAAAATGACAGTTGGAAAAATGACAGTTGGAAAATGACAGTTGGAAAAATGACAGTTGGAAAAATGACAGTTGGAAAATGACATTGGAAAAATGACAGTTTGGAAAATGACAGTTGTGAAAAATGACAGTTGAAAATGACAGTTGGAAAAATGACAGTTGGAAAAATGACAGTTGGAAAAAATGACAGTTGGAAAATGACAGTTGGAAAAATGACAGTTGAAAAAAATGACATTGAAAAATGACAGTTGAAAAATGACAGTTGGAAAATGACAGTTGGGAAAATGACAGTTGGAAAATGACAGTTGGAAAAAAATGACAGTTGGAAAATGACAGTTGGGAAATGACAGTTGGAAAAATGACAGTTGGAAAAAAAATGACAGTTGGAAAATGACATTTGGAAAAATGACATTTGAAAAATGACAGTTGGAAAATGACAGTTGGAAAAAAAATGACAGTTTGGAAAATGACAGTTGGAAAAATGAGAGTTGGAAAAAAATGACAGTTGGAAAAATAACAGTTGGAAAAATGACAGTTGGAAAATGACAGTTGGGAAATGACAGTTGGAAAATGACATTTGGAAAAAAAATGACAGTTGGAAAATGACAGTTGGAAAATGACAGTTGGAAAATGACAGTTGGAAAAATGACAGTTGGAAAAAAAATGACAGTTGGAAAAATGACATTGGAAATGACAGTTGGAAAATGACAGTTGGGAAAAATGACAGTAATGTGGAAAAATGACAGTTGAAAAATGACAGTTGGAAAATGACAGTTGGAAAATGACAGTTGGAAAAATGACAGTTGGAAAAAAAAATGACAGTTGGAAAATGACAGTTGGAAAATGACAGTTTGGAAAATGACAGTTGGAAAATGACAGTTGAAAATGACAGTTGGAAAATGACAGTTGGAAAAACATGACGTTGGAAAGACAGTTAAAAAAATAACAGTTGGAAAAAAAATGACAGTTGGAAAAATGACAGTTGGAAAATGACAGTTGGAAAATGACAGTTGGAAATGACAGTTGGAAAATGACAGTTGAAAAATGACAGTTGGAAAATAATGACGTTGGAAAATAAACAGTTGGAAAATGACGTTGGAAATGACAGTTGGAAAA
Organism: Hymenochirus boettgeri; assembly: GCA_019447015.1. Taxonomy (NCBI): domain Eukaryota; kingdom Metazoa; phylum Chordata; class Amphibia; order Anura; family Pipidae; genus Hymenochirus; species Hymenochirus boettgeri. The sequence goes on along the minus strand of JAACNH010000942.1, from coordinate 96,516 downwards.
ATGACAGTTGGAAAAAATGACAGTTGAAAAATGACAGTTGAAAATGACAGTTGGAAAATGACAGTTGGAAAAATGACAGTTGAAAAATGACAGTTGGAAATGACAGTTGGAAAATGACAGTTGGAAAAATGACAGTTGGAAAAAATGACAGTTGGAAAAAATGACAGTTGGAAAAATGACAGTTGGAAATGACAGTTGGAAAATGACAGTTGGAAAATGACAGTTGAAAAAATGACAGTTGGAAAATGACAGTTGGAAAAATGACAGTTGGAAAATGACAGTTGAAAAATGACAGTTGGAAAAAAATGACAGTTGGAAAAATGACAGTTGGAAAAATGACAGTTGGAAATGACAGTTGGAAAATGACAGTTGGAAAATGACAGTTGGAAAAAAAATGACAATTGGAAAAATGACAGTTGGAAAATGACATTTGGAAAATGACAGTTGGAAATGACAGTTGGAAAAAAAATGACAGTTGGAAAATGACAGTTGGAAAAATGACAGTTGGAAAAAAAAAATGACAGTGTGGAAAAATAACAGTTGGAAAAATTGACAGTTGAAAAATGACATTGGAATGACAGTTGGAAAATGACAGTTGGAAAAAATGACAGTTGGAAAATGACGTTGGAAATGACAGTTGTGGAAAAATGACAGTTGGAAAAAAATGACAGTTGGAAAATGACAGTTGGAAAATGACAGTTGGAAAATGACAGTTGGAAAAAAATGAAGTGAAAATGACAGTTTGAAATGACAGTTGGAAAAAAATGACAGTTGGAAAAAAATGACAGTTGGAAAATGACAGTTGGAAAAATGACATTTGGAAAATGCAGTTGGAAAAAAAATGACAGTTGGAAAAATGACAGTTGGAAAATGACAGTTGGAAAATGACAGTTGGAAAAATTACAGTTGGAAAAAAATGACAGTTGGAAAATGACAGTTGGAAAATGACAGTTGGAAAAATGACAGTTGGAAAAGTGACAGTTGGAAAAAAAATGACAGTTGGAAAATGACAGTTGGAAAAATGAGAGTTGGAAAAAAAATGACAGTTGGAAAAATAACATTTGGAAAAATGACAGTTGGAAAATGACAGTGGGAATGACAGTTGGAAAAAAATGACAGTTGGAAAAAAATGACAGTTGGAAAATGACAGTTGGAAAATGAAGTTGGAAAATGACAGTTGGAAAATGACAGTTGGAAAAAAAATGACGTTGGAAAATGACAGTTGGAAAATGACAGTTGGAAAAATGACAGTTGGAAAAATGACAGTTGGAAAAAATGAAATGTTGGAAATGACAGTTGGAAAATGACAGTTGGAAAATGACAGTTGGAAAAATGACAGTTGGAAAAATGACAGTTGGAAAAAAAAATGACAGTTGGAAATGACAGTTGGAACATGACAGTTTGGAAAATGACAGTTTGGAAAAATGACACTTGGAAAAAAAATGACAGTTGGAAAATGACGGTTGGAAAATGACAGTTGGAAAATGACAGTTGGAAAATGACAGTTGGAAAATGACAGTTGGAAAAAAAATGACCGTTGGAAAAAAAATGACAGTTGGAAAATGACAGTTTGGAAAATGACAGTTGGAAAAATGACGGTTGGAAAATGACATTGTTGGAAAATGACAGTTGGAAAATGACAGTTGGAAAAATGACAGTTGGAAAAAAAAAAATGACAGTTGGAAAAAATGACAGTTGGAAAATGACAGTTGGAAAATGACAGTTGGAAAAATGACAGTTGGAAAAAAAAATGACAGTTGGAAAAATGACAGTTGGAAAATGACAGTTGGAAAAATGACAGTTGGAAAATGACAGTTGGAAAAATGACAGTTGGAAAATGACAGTTTGGAAAATGACATTTGGAAAAATGACATTGGAAAAATGACAGTTGGAAAAAAATGACAGTTGGAAAAGACAGTTGGAAAATGACAGTTTGGAAAATGACATTTGGAAAATGACAGTTTGGAAAAAAAAATGACAGTTGGAAAAATACAGTTGGAAAATGACAGTTGGAAAATGACAGTTGGAAATGACAGTTGGAAAATGAACAGTATGGAAAATGACAGTTGGAAAAAATGACATTGGAAAAATGACAGTTTGGAAAATGACAGTTGGAAAAATGACAGTTGGAAAAATGACAGTTGGAAAAAAGACAGTTGGAAAAATGACAGTTGGAAAAAAAATGACAGTTGGAAAAATAACAGTTGAAAAATGACAGTTGGAAAATGACAGTTGGGAAAAAATGACAGTTGGAAAATGACTTAGTTGGAAAAATGACAGTTGAAATGATCAGTTGGAAAAAATGACAGTTGGAAATGACAGTTGGGAAATGACAGTTGGAAAATGACAGTTGGAAAAAAATGACAGTTGGAAAAATGACAGTTGGAAAATGACGTTGGAAAATGACAGTTGGAAAAATGACAGTTGGAAAATAAAAATGACAGTTGGAAAATGACAGTTGGAAAATGACAGTTGGAAAAATGACAGTTGGAAAATGACAGTTGGAAAATGACGTGGAAAATGAGTTGGAAAAAATGACAGTTGAAAAATGACAGTTGGAAAAATGACAGTTGGAAAATGACAGTTGGAAAATGACAGTTTGAATAAATGACAGTTGGAAAAAAATGACAATTGGAAAATGACATTTGGAAATGACAGTTGGAAAATGACAGTTGGAAGAACAGTTGGAAAAATGACAGTTGGAAAATGACAGTTGGTAAAATGAAGTTGGAAAAATGACAGTTGGAAAATAACAGTTGGAAAATGACAGTTGGAAAATGACAGTTGGAAAAATGACAGTTGGAAAAATGACAGTTGAAAAAAAATGACAGTTGGAAAATGACAGTTGGAAAAATGACAGTTGGAAATGACAGTTGGAAAAAAAATGACAGTGAAAATGAAAACTTACAGTTGGAAAAATGACAGTTTGGAAATGACAGTTGGAAATGACAGTTGGAAAATGACAGTTGGAAATAATTAAAATGACAGTTGGACAAAAAAATGACAGTTGGAAAGACAGTTGGAAAATGACAGTTGGAAAATGCAGTTGGAAAAATGACAGTTGGAAAAAATGACAGTTGAAATGACAGTTGGAAAAAAGATGTGTTGAAAATGACAGTTGGAAAAATGACAGTTGGAAAAATAAATGACAGTTGGAAAATTGACGGTTGGAAAATGACAGTTGGAAAATGACAGTTGGAAAATGACAGTTGGAAAATGACAGTTGGAAAAATTACAGTTGGAAAAAAATGACAGTTGGAAAAATGACAGTTGGAAAATGACAGTTGGAAAGACAGCTTGGAAAAATGACAGTTGAAAAAAATGACAGTTGGAAAAATGACAGTTTGGAAAATGACAGTTGAAAAAATGACAGTTGGAAAATGACAGTTGGAAAAATGACAGTTGGATAAAATGACAGTTGGAAAATGACAGTTGGAAAATGACAGTTGGAAAATGACAGTTGGAAAAAGGTTGAAAAAATGACTAGTTGTGGAAAAATGACAGTTGGAAAATGACAGTTGGAAAATGACAGTTTGGAAAATGACAGTTGGACAAAAATGACAGTTTGGAAAATGACAGTGGGGTGGGGGAGGGCAAAAATGACAGTTGGAAAAATGACAGTTTCAAAATGACAGTTGAAAAATGACAGTTGGAAAATGACAGTTGGAAAAAGACAGTTTGTGAAATATGACAGTTGGAAAAAATGAGCAGTTGGAAAATGACAGTTGGAAATGACAGTTGGAAAATACAGTTGGAAAATGACAGTTGGAAAAAAATGACTTGGAAAAATGACAGTTGGAAAAATGACAGTGAAAAATGACATTTGGAAAAATAATGACAGTGGTGGAAAATGACAGTTGGAAAATGACAGTTGGAAAATGACAGTTGTAAAATGACAGTTGGAAAATGACATTGGCAGTTCGTAAAAAATGACAGTTTGAAAATGACAGTTGGAAAAATGACAGTTGGAAAAATTCACAGTTGGAAAATGACAGTTGGAAAAATGACAGTTGGAAAGATGACAGTTTTGGAAAGAACAGTTGGAAAAAATGACAGTTGGAAAAATGACAGTTGGAAAAAATGACAGTTGGAAAATGACAGTTGGAAAAAATGACAGTTGGAAAATGACAGTTGGAAAATGACAGTTGGAAAATGACAGTTGGAAAAATGACAGTTGGAAAAAAAAGAGTTGGACAATTTGGAAAATGACGTTTGAAAAATGACAGTTGAAAATGACAGTTGAAAATGACAGTTGGAAAATGACAGTTGGAAATGACAGTTGGAAAAAAATGACAGTTGGAAAAATGACATTGGAAAATGACAGTTGGAAAATGACAGTGGAAAATGACAGTTGAAAAAAATGACGAGTTGAAAGAATGAGACAGTTGGAAAATGACAGTTGGAAATGACAGTTGGAAAATGACAGTTGGAAAAATGACGTTGGAAAATGACAGTTGGAAAAGACAGTTGGAAAATGACAGTTGGAAAAAATACGAGTTGAAAAAATGACAGTTGGAAAATGACAGTTGAAAAATGACAGTTGGAAAATGTACAGTTGGAAAACTGACAGTTTGGAAAAAATGACATTGGAAAATGACGGTTGAGAAATGACAGTTGAAAATGACAGTTGTAAAAGACAGTTGAAAATGACAGTTGAAAAATGACAGTTGAAAAATTACATTGTTGGAAATGACAGTGAAAATGACAGTTGGAAAAATGACCGTTGGAAAAAATATGACTAGTTGGAAAATGACTAGTTGGAAAATGACAGTTGAAAAATGATCAGTTGGAAAAATGACAGTTGGAAAAAAATGACAGTTGGAAAATGAATCAGTTGGAAAATGACAGTTGGAAAAAGACAGTTGGAAGAAGTGACAGTTGGAAAATGACAGTGGAAAAATGCAGTTGGAAAATGACAGTTGGAAAATGACAGTTGGAAAAATGACAGTTGGAAAATAAAAATGACAGTTGGAAAATGACGGTTGAAAATGACAGTTGAAAATGACAGTTGAAAATGACAGTTGGAAATGACAGTTGGAAAATGCCATCTTGGAAAAATGACAGTTGGAAAATGACATGTTGGAAAATGACAGTTGAAAATGACAGTTGAAAAAAAATGACAGTTGGAAAAAATGACAGTTGGAAAATGACAGTTGGAAAATGACAGTTTGGATACAAAAGTTGAAAATGACTGTTGGAAAATGACAGTGGAAAATGACAGTTGGAAAAATGACAGTTGGAAAAATGCAGTTGGAAAAATGACAGTTTGAAAAATACAGTTGGAAAATGACAGTGGAAAATGACAGTTTGGAAAAATGACAGTTGGAAAAATGAACAGTTGGAAAATGACAGTTGGAAAAATTAGCAGTTGGAAATGACAGTGTGAAAATGACAGTTGTAAAAAAATGACAGTTGAAGAATGACAGTTGGAAAAATGACAGTTGGAAAAAAAAATGACAGTTGGAAAAATGACAGTTGGAAAATGACAGTTGGAAAAATGACAGTTGGAAAATGACAGTTAGAAAATGACAGTTGGAAAAATGACAGTTGGAAAAGGACGTGGAAAAATGACAGTTGGAAAAAAAATGACAGTTGGAAAATGACAGTTGGAAAATGACAGTTGGAAAAATGACAGTTGGAAAAAAAATGACAGTTGGAAAAATGACAGTTGGAAAAAAAAATGGACAGTTGGAAAAAAAATGACAGTTGGAAAATGACAGTTGGAAGGAAAATGACAGTTGGAAAATGACAGTTGGAAAATGACAGTTGGAAAATAACAGTTGGAAAAATGACAGTTGGAAAATGACAGTTGTAAAAAAATGACAGTTGGAAAAAAAATGACAGTTGGAAAAAAAAAAAATGACAGTTGGAAAATGACAGTTGGAAAATGACAGTTGAAAAATGACAGTTGGAAATGACAGTTGGAAAAATGACAGTTGAAAAAAAATGACAATTTAAAAAAAAATGACAGTTGGAAAATGACAGTTGGAAAATGACAGTTGGAAAAGACAGTTGGAAAAAAAAAATGACAGTTGGAAAAATACAGTTGGAAAAATGACAGTTGGAAAAAAAATGACAGTTGGAAAAATGACAGTTGGAAAAAAATGACAGTTGGAAAATGACAGTTGGGAAATGACAGTTGGAAAAAATGACAGTTGGAAAAAAATGACAGTTGGAAAATGACAGTTGGAGGAAAATGACAGTTGGAAAAAAAATGACAGTTGGAAAATGGAAAAATGACAGTTGGAAAAATGACAGTTGGAAAAATGACAGTTGGAAAATGACAGTTGGAAAAATGACAGTTGGAAAAAAAATGACGTTGGAAAAAATGACAGTTGGAAAATGACAGTTGGAAAAATGACAGTGTGGAAAAAAAATGACAGTTGGAAAATGACAGTTGGAAAAAAAAAATGACAGTTGGAAAAATGACAGTTGGAAAAAAAAAATGACAGTTGGAAAAAAAAATGACAGTTGGAAAATGACAGTTGGAAAATTGACAGTTGGAAAAAAAAATGACAGTTGGAAAAAATGACAGTTGGAAAGACTTGGACAGTTGGAAAATTACAGTTGGAAAAAAAAAAAATGACAGTTGGAAAATGACAGTTGGAAAATGACAGTTGGAAAAATGACAGTTGGGAAAAAAAATGACAGTTGGAAAAATGACAGTTGGAAAAATGACAGTTGGAAAATGACAGTTGGAAAAAATGACAGTTGAAAAAAAATGACAGTTGGAAAATGACAGTGGAAAAAAAATGACAGTTGGAAAATGACAGTTGGAAAAAAAAAATGACAGTTGGAAAAAAAATGACAGTTGGAAAAATGACGTTGGAAAATGAGTTGGAAAATGACAGTTGGAAAATGACAGTTGGAAAATGACAGTTGGAAAAAAAATGACAGTTGGAAAAATGACAGTTGGAAAATGACAGTTTGGAAAATGACAGTTGGAAAAATGACAGTTGGAAAAAAAATGACAGTTGGAAAAAATGACAGTTGGAAAATGACAGTTGGAAAAAATGGAAATGACAGTTGGAAAATGACAGTTGGAAAAATGACAGTTGGAAAATGACAGTTGGAAAAATGACAGTTGGAAAAAATGACAGTTGGAAAAATGACAGTGGAAAAAAATGCACAGTTGGAAAAATGACAGTTGGAAAAATGACAGTTGGAAAATGACAGTTGGAAAAAAATGACAGTTGGAAAAAAAATGACAGTTGGAAAATGACAGTTGGAAAAATGACAGTTGGAAAATGACAGTTGGAAAAATGACAGTTGGAAAAAAAATGACAGTTGGAAAAATGACAGTTGGAAAATGACAGTTGGAAAATGACAGTTGGAAAATGACAGTTGGAAAAAAAAAAAATGACATTGAAGAAAATGACAGTTGGAATGACAGTTGGAAAATGACAGTTGGAAAATGAAAGTTGGAAAAAAAATGACAGTTGGAAAAATGACAGTTGGAAAAAAAATGACAGTTGGAAAAAAATAACAGTTGGAAAAATGACAGTTGGAAAATGACAGTTGGAAAATGACAGTTGGAAAAATGACAGTTGGAAAAAATGACAGTTGGAAAATGACAGTTGGAAATGACAGTGGAAAAAATGACAGTTGGAAAAAAAATGACAGTTGGAAAATGACAGTTGGAAAATGACAGTTGGAAAATGACAGTGGAAAAATGACAGTTGGAAAAAAAAAATGACAGTTGGAAAAATGACAGTTTGAAAAATGACAGTTGGAAAATGACAGTTGGAAAATGACAGTTGGAAAAAATGACAGTTGGAAAATGACAGTTGGAAAAAAAATGACAGTTGGAAAAATGACAGTTGGAAAATACGTGGAAATGACAGTTGGAAAATGACAGTTGGAAAATGACAGTTGGAAAAAAAATGCAGTTGGAAAAATGACATTTGGAAAATGACAGTGGAAAAATGACAGTTGGAAAATCAGTAAAGTGGACAAAAAAATGACAGTTGGAAAATGACAGTTGAAAATGAGAGTGGGAAAAAAAATGACAGTTGGAAATAACAGTTGGAAAAATGACAGTTGGAAAATGACAGTTGGGGGGAAATGACGTTGGAAAAATGACAGTTGGAAAAAAAAAAAATGACAGTTGGAAAAAAAAATGAAGTTTGGAAAATGACAGTTGGAAATGACAGTTGGAAAAATGACAGTTGGAAAAAAAATGACAGTTGGAAAAATGACAGTTGGAAAATGACAGTTGGAAAATGACAGTTGGAAAAGGAAAAAAAAATGACAGTTGGAAAAAAATGACAGTTGGAAAAAAATGACAGTTGGAAAATGACAGTTGGAAAATGACAGTTGGAAAATGACAGTTGGAAAAATGACACTGGAAGTGAAAAAGAAATGGACAGTTGGAAAATGACAGTTGGAAAAAGACAGTTGGAAATGACAGTTGGAAAAAAATTGACACTTGGAAAAAAAAAATGAAAAATGACAGTTGGAAAAAAAAAAAAAAAAAAAATAAAAAAAATTAAAAAAAAAAAAAAACAAAAAAAAAAAATGACAGTTGGAAAAGAACAGTTGGAAAATGACAGTTGGAAAATGACAGTTGGAAAATGACAGTTGGAAAATGACGTTGGAAAAAATGACAGTTTGGAAAAATGACAGTTGGAAATGACAGTTGGAAAATGACAGTTGGAAAAAAAAATGGACAGTTGGAAAAATGACAGTTGGAAAATGACAGATGGGAAAATGACAGTTGGAAAATGACAGTTGGAAAATGACAGTTGGAAAAATGACAGTTGGAAAATGACAGTTGGAAAAAAAATGACAATTGGAAAAATGACAGTTGGAAAAATGACAGTTGGGAAAAATGACAGTTGGAAAATGACAGTTGGAAAAAAAATGACAGTTGGAAAATGACAGTTGGAAAAAAAAAATGACAGTTGGAAAAATGACGGTTGGAGAAAAATGACAGTTGGAAAATGACAGTTGGAAAATGACAGTTGGGAAAAATGACAGTTGGAAAATGACATTTGGAAAATGACAGTTGGAAAAAAATGACAGTTGGAAAAGTAACAGTTGGAAAAAAAATGACAGTTGGAAAATGACAGTTGGAAACATAACAGTTGGAAAAATGACAGTTGGAAAATGACAGTTGGGAAATGACCGTTGGAAAAATGACAGTTGGAAAAAAAATGACAGTTGGAAAAATGACAGTTGAAAATGACAGTTGGAAAATGACAGTTGGAAAAATGACAGTTGGAAAAAAAATACAGTTGGAAAAAATGACAGTTGGAAATGACAGTTGGAAAAATGACAGTTGGGAAAAAAATGACAGTTGGAAAAATGACAGTTGGAAAATGACAGTTGGAAAAA
>JAACNH010000942.1:61323-79509 GCA_019447015.1 Hymenochirus boettgeri | reverse complement strand
TTCCAACTGTCATTTTTAACAACTGTCATTTCTTCAACTGTCATTTTTTTCACAACTGTCATTTTTACACTGTCATTTTACCAACTGCTAATTTTTCCAACTGTCATTTTGTCCAACTGTTCATTTTTCCAACTGTCATTTTTCCAAACTGTCATTTTCCACTGTCATTTTTCCAACTGTATTTTTCAAACTGTCATTTTCCAACTGCATTTTTCAACTGTCATTTTCCAACTGTCATTTTCCACTGTCATTTTCCAAACGTCATTTTCAAACTTTTGTAATCTTAACTGTCATTTTTCCAACTGTCATTTTTCCAACTGTCATTTTTTCCAACTGTCATTTTTTTTCAACTGTCATTTTCCAACTGTCATTTTCCAACTGTCATTTTCCAACTGTCATTTTTCCCCAAATGGCATTTTCCAACTGTCATTTCCAACTGTCATTTTCCAACTGTCATTTCCAACTGTCATTTTTCCAACTGTCATTTTCCAACTGTCATTTTTTTTCCAACTGTCATTTTTCCAACTGTCATTTTCCAACTGTCATTTTCCAACTGCATTTTTCCAACTGTCATTTTCCAACTGTCATTTTTCCAACTGTCATTTTCCCACTGTCATTTTCCAACTGATCATTTTCCAACTGTCATTTTTTTCCAACTGTCATTTTTCCAACTGTCATTTTTCCAACTGTCATTTTCCAACTGTCATTTTCCAACTGTCATATTTTTCTCCAACTGTCATTTTTCCAACTGTCATTTTCAACTTCATTCCAACAATGTATTTTCACTGTCATATTTTCAACTGTCATTTTCAAACTGTTTTTCAACTGTCATTTCAACTGTCATTTCCAACCGTCATTTTCCAATGTCATTTTTTCCAAACTGTCAGTTTTCCAACTGTACATTTTCCAACTGTCATTTTTCAACTGTCATTTTCCAACTGTCATTTTTTTTTAAATTGTATTTTTTCCAACTGTCATTTTCCAACTGTCTTTTCCAACTGTCATTTTCCAACTGTCATTTTTCCAACTGTCATTTCAACTGTCATTTCCAACTGTCATTTCCAATGTCTCATTTTTCAACTGTCATTTTTTTCCAACTGTCATTTTCCACTGTCATTTTCCAACTGTCATTTCCAACTGTCATTTTTCCAACTGTCATTTTTTTCCAACTGTCATTTCCAACTGTCATTTTCCAACTGTCATTTTCAACTGTCATTTTCCAACTGTCATTTTTCAAACTGTCATTTTCCAACTGTCATTTTTTTTCCAACTGTCATTTTTCCAACTGTCATTTTCCAACTGTCATTTTCCAACTGTCATTTTTCCAACTGTCATTTTTTCCAACTGTCATTTTCCAACTGTCTTTTTTCCAACTGTCATTTTTCCAACTGTCATTTTTCCAACTGTTTTTCAAACTGTCATTTTTCCAACTGTCATTTTTCCAACTGTCATTTTCCAACTGTAATTTTTCAACTGTCATTTTTCCAACTGTCATTTTCAAACTGTCATTTTTTACGAACTGCCAATGTCATTTTCCAACTGTCATTTTTACACTGTCATTTTCCAACTGTCATTTTCCAACTGTCATTTCCTCCACTGTCATTATTTTTCCAACTGTCATTTTTCCAACTGTCATTTTCCAACTGTCATTTTTCCAACTGTCATTTTTTTCCAACTGTCATTTTCCAACTGTCATTTTCCAACTGTCATTTCCAACTGTCATTTTTCCAACTGCTCATTTTTTCCAACTGTCATTTTCACAAACTGTCTTTTTCCAACTGTCATTTTCCAACTGTCATTTTCCAACTGTCATTTTCCGCAAACTGTCATTTTTCCAACTGTCATTTTTCCCCCCACTGTCATTTCCAAACTGTCATTTTTGTCCAACTGTCATTTTCCAAACTGTCATTTTCCAACTGTCATTTTCCAACTGTCATTTTTCAACTGTCATTTTTTCAACTTTTCAACTGTCATTTTCCAACTGCTCATTTTCCAACTGTCATTTTCCAACTGTCATTTTTCCAACTGTCATTTTTCCAACTCGCTCATTTTTCCAACTGTTCATTTTTTCAACTGTCATTTTTCCCAAACTGTCATTTTTCCAACTGTCATTTTTTTCAACTGTCATTTTCCAAGCTGTTTTTCCAACTGTCATTTTTCCAACTGTCATTTTTCCAACTGTCATTTTTTTCCAACTGTATTTTTCCAACTGTCATTTTCCAACTGTCATTTTTCCAACTGTCATTTTCCAACTGTCATTTTTCCAACCGTCATTTTCCAACTGTCATTTTTTTTCCAACTGTCATTTTTCCAACTGTCATTTTCAACACATCTTTTTTCCAACTGTCATTTCAACTGTCATTTATTTTCCAACTGTCATTTTTCCAACTGCATTTTCCAACTGTCATTTTCCAACTGTCTTTTCCAACTGGTCATTTTTTTGTCCAACTGTCATTTAATTATTTCCAACTGTCATTTTTCCAACTGTCATTTTCCAACTGTCATTTCCAACGTCATTTTTCCAACTGTAATTTTATTTTCAACTGTCATTTTTTTTTTTCCAACTGTCATTTTCACAACTGTCATTTTCCAAACTGTCATTTTCCAATGCATTTTTTTTCCAACTGTCATTTTTCCAACTGTCATATTTCCAACTGTCATTTCCAACTGTCATTTTCCAACTGTTATTTTCCAACTGTCATTTTTCACAACTTCATTTTCCACTGTCATTTTCCAACTGTCATTTTTCCAACTGTTCTTCCAACTGTCATTTTCCAACTGTCATTTCCAAATGTCATTTTCCAATTGTCATTTTTTCCAACTGTATTTTTCAAACTGTCATTTTCAACTGTCATTTTTCCAACTGTCATTTTTCCAACTGTCATTTTTCAACTGTCATTTTTTCCAACTGTCATTTTCCAACTGTCATTTTCCAACTGTCATTTTCCAACTGTCATTTTTTCCAACTGTCATTGTTCCAACTGTCATTTTCCAACTGTCATTTTATTTTCCAACTGTCATTTTTCCAACTGTCATTTTCCAACTGTCATTTTCCAACTGTCATTTTTCCAACTGATCATTTTTTTCCAACTGTCATTTTCCAACTGTCATTTCCAACTGTCATTTTCCAACTGTCATTTTTTCCAACTGTCATTTTCCAACTGTCATTTTTCCAACTGTCATTTTCCAACTGTCATTTTTCCAACTGTCATTTTCCAACTGTCATTTTTCAAACTGTCATTTTTCCAACTGTCATTTTTTTCCAAACTGTCATTTTTCCAACTGTATTTTTTCCAACTGTCAATCCTTCCAACTGTCATTTTTCCAACTGTCATTTTCCAAACTGTCATTTTTCCATGTCATTTTTTCCAACTGTCATTTTCCATACTGTCATTTCCAACTGTCATTTCCAACTGTCATTTTCCAACTGTCATTTTCCAACTGTATTTTTCCAACTGTCATTTTTTTTTCCAACTGTCATTTTCAACTGTCATTTTCCAAACTGTCATTTTCCAACTGTCCTTTTTCCAACTGTCATTTTTTTCCAACTGTCATTTTTCCAATGTCATTTTTCCAAATGTCATTTTCCAAACTGTCATTTTCCAACTGTCATTTTTCCAACTGTCATTTTTCCAACTGTCATTTTTCCAACTGTCATTTTCCAACTGTCATTTTTCCAACTGTCATTTTTTTTCCAACTGTCATTTTTCCAACTGTCATTTTCCAACTGTCATTTTCCAACTGTCATTTTTTCCAACTGTCATTTTTTTTTCCAACTGTCATTTTTCCAACTGTCATTTTCCAACTGTCATTTTCCAACAATGTCATTTTCCAACCGTCATTTTTCCAACTGTCATTTTCCAAACGTCATTTTCCAACTGTCATTTTTTTCCAACTGGTCATTTTTTTTCCAACTGTCATTTTCCAACTGTCATTTCCAACTGTCATTTTTCCAACTGTCATTTTCCAACCGTCATTTTCCAACTGTCATTTTTTTTCCAACTGTCATTTTTCAACTGTCATTTTTCCAAACTGTCATTTCCAACTGTCATTTTCCAACTGTCATTTTTTTTTTTCCAACTGTCATTTTCCAACTGTCATTTTTCCAACTGTCATTTTCCAACTGTCATTTTCCAACTGTCATTTCCAACTGTCATTTTTTCCCAACTGTCATTTTTCCAACTGTCATTTTCAACTGTCATTTTCCAACTGTCATTTTCCAACTGTCATTTTTTTTCCAACTGTCATTTTCCAACTGTCATTTTCCAACTGTCATTTTCAAACTGTCATTTTCCAACTGTCATTTTTTTTCCAACTGTCATTTTTTCCAACTGTCATTTCCCAACTGTCATTTTTCAACTGTCATTTTTCCAACTGTCATTTTTCCAACTGTCATTTTTTTCCAACTTTCATTTTTCCAACTGTCATTTTCCAACTGTCATTTTTTTTCCAACTGTCACTTTTCCAACTGTCATTTTTCCAACTGTCATTTTCCAAATGTCATTTTTCCAATTGTCATTTTTTTTCCAACTGTCATTTTTCCAACTGTCATTTCCAACTGTCATTTTCCAACTGTCATTTTTCCAACTGTCATTTTTTTTCCAACTGCATTTTCCAAATGTCATTTTTCCAACTGTCATTTTCCAACTGTCATTTTTTTTCCAACTGTCATTTTTCCAACTGTTCATTTCAAACTGTCATTTTCACTTCAATTTTTTTCCAACTGTCATTTTCCAACTGTCATTTTCAAACTGTCATTTTCCAACTGTCATTTTTTTCCAACTGTCATTTTTCCCAACTGTCATTTCCAACGTCATTTTCCAACTGTCAATTTTTTTCCAACTGTCATTTTCCAACTGTCATTTCCAACTGTCATTTTCCAACTGTCATTTTCCAACTGTTATTTTTCCAACTGTCATTTTTTTTTTCCAACTGTCATTTTTCAACTGTCATTTTCCAACTGTCATTTTTTTTCCAACTGTCATTTTCCAACTGTCATTTTCCAAATGTCATTTTCCAACTGTCATTTTTCCAACTGTCATTTTTTTTCCAACTGTCATTTTCCAACTGTCATTTTCCAACTGTCATTTTCCAACTGTCATTTTCCAAACTGTCATTTTTCCAACTGTCATTTTTTTCCAACTGTCATTTTTACAACTGTCATTTTCCAACTGTATTTTTCCAACTGTCATTTTCCAACTGTCATTTTTTTTCAACTGTCATTTTCCAACTGTCATTTTCCAACTGTCATTTTCCAACTGTCATTTTCCAACTGTCATTTTTTCCAACTGTCATTTTTCCAACTGTCATTTTTCCAACTGTCATTTTCCAACTGTCATTTCCAACTGTCATTTTTCAACTGTCATTTTCCAACTGTCATTTTTCCAACTGTCATTTCCAACTGTCATTTTTCAACTGTATTTTTTCCAACTGTCATTTTTCCAACTGTCATTTCCAACTGTCATTTTCCAACTGTTTATTTTCCAACGTCATTATTTTCCAACTGTCATTTTTCAACTGTCATTTTCCAACTGTCATTTCCAACTGTCATTTTCCAACTGTCATTTTCCAACGTCATTTTTCCAACTGTCATTTTTTTTCCAACTGTATTTTTTTAACTGTCTTTCCAACTCATGTTTTTCCAACTGTCATTTTCCAACTGTCATTTTCAACTGTCATTTTTCCAACTGTCATTTTCCAAACTGTCATTTTTCCAACTGTCATTTCCAACTGTCATTTTTTTTTCAAACTGTCATTTTTCCAACTGTCATTTTCCAACTGTCATTTTCCAACTGTCATTTTTCAACTGTCATTTTTCCAACTGTCATTTTCCAACTGTCATTTTCCAACTGTCATTTTCCAACTGTCATTTTTCCAACTTAATTTTTTTTCCAACTGTCATTTTTCCAACTGTCATTTTCCAACTGTCATTTTCCAACTGTCATTTTCCAACTGTCATTTTTTTTCCAACTGTCATTTTCCAACTGTCATTTCCAACTGTCATTTTCCAACTGTCATTTTTCCAACTGTTATTTTTCCAACTGTCATTTTTTTCCAACTGTCATTTTTCCAACTGTCATTTTCCAACTGTCATTTTTTTCCAACTGTCATTTTCCAACTGTCATTTTTCCAAATGTCATTTTTCAACTGTCATTTTTCCAACTGTCATTTTTTTTTCAACTGTCATTTTTCCAACTTCATTTCCAACTGTCATTTTCCAACTGTCATTTTTTTCCAACTGTCATTTTCCAACTGTCATTTTTCCAACTGTCATTTTCCAACTGTCATTTTTCAACTGTTATTTTTCAATGTCATTTTTTTCAACTGTCATTTTTCCAACTGTCATTTTCCAACTGTCATTTTTTCCAACTGTCATTTTCCAACTGTCATTTTTCAACTGTCATTTTCCAACTGTCATTTTTCAACTGTCATTTTCCAAACTGTCATTTTTCCAACTGTCATTTTCCAACTGTCATTTTTCCAACTGTCATTTTTCCAACTGTCATTTTCAACTGTCATTTTTCCAACTGTCATTTTCCAACTGTCATTTTCAACTGTCATTTTTCCAACTGTCATTTTTCCAACTGTCATTTTTTTTCCAACTGTCATTTTTCCAACTGTCATTTTCCAACTGGCATTTCCAACTGTCATTTTTCCAACTGTCATTTTTTTTCCAACTGTCATTTTTCAACTGTCATTTTCCAACTGTCATTTTCCAACTGTCATTTTCCAACTGTCATTTTCAAACGTCATTTTTTCCAACTGTTTTCAATTTTTTTTTCCAACTGTCATTTTTCCAACTGTCATTTTCCAACTGTCATTTTTTCCAACTGTCATTTTCCAACTGTCATTTTTTTTCCAATGTCATTTTCAAATGTCATTTTTTTCAACTGTGCATTTTTCCAACTGCATTTTTCCCAACGTCATTTTCAACTGTCATTTTCCAACTGTCATTTTTCCAACTGTCATTTTCCAACTGTCATTTTTCCAACTGTCATTTTTTCCAACTGTCATTTTTCCAACTGTCATTTTCCAACTGTCATTTTTTTCCAACTGTCATTTTTTTTCCAACTGTCATTTTCCAACTGTCATTTTTCCAACTGTCATTTTTTCCAACTGTCATTTTTCCAACTGTCATTTTCCAACCGTCATTTTTCCAACTGTCATTTTTTTCCAACTGTCATTTTTCCAACTGTCATTTTCCAACTGATTTCAACTGCATTTTTCCAACTGTCATTTTTTTTCCAAACTGTCATTTTTCCAACTGTCACTTTTCCAACTGTCATTTTCCAACTGTCCCGTCATTTTTACAACTGTCATTTTTCAACTGTCATTTTCCAACTGTCATTTTCAAATGTATTTTCCACGTCATTTTTTTCCAACGTCATTTTTCCAACTGTCATTTTCCAACTGTCATTTTCCAACTGTCATTTTTTCCAACTGTCATTTGTTTCCAACTGTCATTTTTCCAACTGTCATTTTTCCAACTGTCATTTCCAACTGTCATTTTCAACTGTCATTTTTCCAACTGTCATTTTCCAACTGTCATTTTCCAACTGTCATTTTCCAACTGTCATTTTCCAACTGTCCTTTTTTTTCAACTGTCATTTTCCAACTGTCATTTTCCAACTGTCAATTTCCAACGTCATTTTTCCAACTGTCAATTTTTTTCCAACTGTCATTTTTCCAACTGTCATTTTCCAACTGTCATTTTCCAACTGTCATTTTCCAACTGTCATTTTCCAACCGTCATTTTTCAACTGTCATTTTTTTTTCCAAGTGTCATTTTTCCAACTGTCATTTTCCAACATCCTTTTTCCAACTGTCATTTTCCAACTGTCATTTTTTTCAACTGTCATTTTTCCAACTGTCATTTTCCAACTGTCATTTTCCAACTGTCATTTTTCCAACTGTCATTTTTCCAAATGTCATTTTTTTCCAACTGTCATTTTTCCAACTGTCATTTTCCAACTGTCATTTTCCAACTGTCATTTTTCCAACGTAATTTTTTTTCCAACTGTCATTTTTCCAACTGTCATTTCCAACTGTCATTTTCCAACTGTCATTTTTCCAACTGTCATTTTTTTCCAACTGTCATTTTTCCAACTGTCATTTTCCCAACTGTCATTTTCCAACTGTCATTTTTCCAACTGTTATTTTCCAACTGTCATTTTTTTCCAACTCTCATTTCCAACGTCATTTTCCAACTGTCATTTTTTTCCACTCCACTGTTATTTCCACTGTCATTTTTCCAACTGTCATTTTCCAAAGTCATTTTTCAATTTCCATTTTTTTTTTCCAACTGTCATTTTCCAACTGTCATTTTCCAACTGTCATTTTCCAACTGTCATTTTCCAAACTGTCATTTTCCAACTGTCATTTTTTTCCAACTGTCATTTTCCAACTGTCATTTTCCAACTGTCATTTTCCAACTGTCATTTTCCAACTGTCATTTCCAACTGTCATTTTTAACTGTCTTTCCCAACTGTCATTTTTTTTCCAACTGTCATTTTTCCAACTGTCATTTTCCAACTGTCATTTTCCAACTGTCATTTTTCCAACTGTCATTTTTTTTCCAACTGTCATTTTCCAACTGTCAATTCCAACTGTCATTTTCCAACTGTCATTTTTTTCCAACTGTCATTTTCCAACTGCTTTTTCCAACTGTCATTTTCCAACTGTATTTTTTTCACTGTAATTTTCAATGTCATTTTCCACTGTTTTTTTCCAACTGTCATTTTTTTTTTTTTCCAACTGTCATTTTCCAACTGTCATTTTTTTCCAACTGTCATTTTCCAACTGTCATTTTTCCAACTGTCATTTTCCAACTGTCATTTTCCAATTGTCATTTTTTTTTAAAGTCATTTCCAACTGTCATTTTCCAACTGTCATTTTCCAACTGTCATTTTCCAACTGTCATTTTCCAACTGTCATTTTTTTTCCAACTGTCATTTTTTCAACTGTCATTTTCCAACTGTCATTTTCCAATGTCATTTAAAGTCATTTTTTTTCCAACTGTCATTTTCAACTTCATTTCCAACTGTCATTTTCCAACTGTCATTTTTCCAACTGTCATTTTTTCCAACTGTCATTTTTCCAATGTCATTTTCCAAGTCATTTTCCAACTGTCATTTTCCAACTGTCATTTTCCAACTGTCATTTTTCCAACTGTCATTTTCAAATGGCATTTCCAACTGTCATTTTTCCAACTGTCATTTTTTTCCAACTGTCATTTTCCAACTGTCATTTTCCAACTGTCATTTTCCAACTGTCATTTTCCAACTGTCTTTTTTCCAACTGTCATTTTCCAACATTCATTTTCCAACTGTCATTTTTCCAACTGTCATTTTCCAACTGTCATTTTCCAACTGTCATTTTCCAAGTCATTTTTCCAACTGTCATTTTTTTTTCCAACTGTCTTTTTTCCAACTGTCATTTCCAACTGTCATTTTCCAACTGTCATTTTCCAACTGTCATTTTCCAACGTCATTTTTCCAACTGTCATTTTTTTTCCAAGTGTCATTTTTCCAACTGTCATTTTCCAACTGTCATTTTTCCAACGGTCATTTTCCAACTGTCATTTTTTTTTCAACTGTCATTTTTCCAACTGTCATTTTCCAACTTCATTTTCCAACTGTATTTTTCCAACTGTTTTCCAACTGTCATTTTTTTCCCAACTGTCATTTTTCCAACTGTCATTTTCCAACTGTCATTTTCCAACTGTCATTTTTCCAACTGTCATTTTTTTCCAACTGTCATTTTTCCAACTGTCATTTTCCAACTGTCATTTTCAAACTGTCATTTTCAACTGTCATTTTTTCCAACTGTCATTTTCCAACTGTCATTTTCCAACTGTCATTTCCAACGTCATTTTCCAACTGTTATTTTTCCAACTGTCATTTTTTTTCCAAACTCTATTTTTCCAACTGTCATTTTCCAACTGTCATTTTTTTTCCAACTGTCATTTTTCCACTGTCATTTTTTCCAACTGTCATTTTCCAAATGTCATTTTCCAACTGTCATTTTTTCCAACTGTCATTTTCCAACTGTCATTTTCCAACTGTCATTTTCCAACTGTCATTTTTCCAACTGTCATTTTTTTTCCAACGTCATTTCCAATGTCATTTTTCCAACTGTCATTTTCAACTGTAATTTTTTTCCCAAATGTCATTTTCCCGTCATTTTCAAACTGTCATTTTTTCAAACTGTCATTTTTTCCAACTGTCATTTTCCAACTGTCATTTTCCAACTGTCAATTTTCCAACTGTCATTTTTTTTCCAACTGTCATTTTTCCAACTGTCATTTTTTTTCCAACTGTCATTTTTCCAACTGTCATTTTTTCAAACTGTTCATTTTTCCAACTGTCATTTTTCCAACTGTCATTTTCCAACTGTCATTTTTCAACTGTTATTTTTCAACTGTCATTTTTTTCCAACTGTCATTTTTCCAACTGTCATTTTCCAACTGTCATTTTTTTTCCAACTGTCACTTTCCAACTGTCATTTTTCCAACTGTCATTTTCCAACTGTCATTTTTCCAACTGTCATTTTTTTCCAACTGTCATTTCCAACTGTCATTTTCCAACTGTCATTTTTTTTCAACTGTCATTTTTCCAACTGTCATTTTTCCAACTGTCATTTTTTTCAACGTAATTTCCAACTGTCATTTTTCCAACTGTCATTTTCCAACTGTCATTTTTTTTCAACTGTCTTTTCCAAACTGTCATTTTCCAACTGGTCATTTTCAACTGTCAATTTTTCCAACTGTCCTTTTTTCCAACTGTCATTTTCCAACTGTCATTTTTCCAACTGTCATTTTCCAACTGTCATTTTCCAACTGTCATTTTTCAACTGTCATTTTCCAACTGTCATTTTTCCAACTGTCATTTTCCAACTGTCATTTTCCAACTGTCATTTTTTTTTCAACTGTCATTTTTCAACTGTCATTTTCCAACTGTCATTTTCAAATGTCATTTTTCCAACTGTCATTTTTTTTCCAACTGTCATTTTCCAACTGTCATTTTTCCAACTGTCATTTTTCCAACTGTCATTTTCCAACTGTCATTTTCCAACCGTCATTTTTCCAACTGTCATTTTTTTCCAACTGTTATTTTTTTAACTGTCATTTCAACTGTCATTTTTTTCCAAATGTCATTTTTCCAACTGTCATTTTTCCAACTGTCATTTTTCCAACTGTCATTTTCCAACTGTCATTTTTCCAACTGTCATTTTCCAACTGTCATTTTTTTTTCAACTGTCATTTTTCCAACTGTCATTTTCAAACTGTCATTTTCCAACTGTCATTTTTCCAACTGTCATTTTTCCAACTGTCATTTTTTTCCCAACTGTCATTTTTCCAACTGTCATTTTCCAACTGTCATTTTTCCAACTGTAATTTTTTCCAACTGTCATTTTTCCAACTGTATTTTCCAACTGTCATTTTCCAACTGTCATTTTCCAACTGTCATTTTTTTTCCAACTGTCATTTTTCCAACTGTCATTTTCCAACTGTCATTTCCAACTGTCATTTTCAACTGTTATTTTCCAACTGTCATTTTTTTTCAACTCATTTTTCCAACTGTCATTTTCCAACTGTCATTTTTTTCCAACTGTCATTTTTCAACTGTCATTTTTCCAACTGTCATTTTCCAAAGCATTTTCCAAACTGGTCATTTTTTTCCAACTGTCATTTTTCCAACTGTCATTTCCAAACTGTCATTTTCCAACTGTCATTTTTTTCCAACTGTCATTTTTCCAACTGTCATTTTCCCAACTGTCATTTTCCAACTGTCATTTTCCAACTGTATTTTTCCAACTGTCATTTTTTTCAACTGTCATTTTTCCAACTGTCATTTTCCAACTGTCATTTTTCCAACGTCATTTTCCAACTGTCATTTTTCCAACTGTCATTTTCCAACTGTCATTTTCCAATGTATTTTTTTCCAACTGTCATTTTTCCAACTGTCATTTTCCAACTGTCATTTTCCAACTGTCATTTTCCAACTGTCATTTTTCCAACTGTCATTTTTCCAACTGTCATTTTTTCCAACTGTCATTTTCCAAATGTCATTTTCCAACTGTCATTTTCCAACTGTCATTTTTCCAACTGTCATTTTCCAACTGTCATTTTCAAACTGTCATTTCCAACTGTCATTTTCCAACTGTCATTTTTTTCCAACTGTCATTTTTCCAAATGTCATTTTCCAACTGTCATTTTTCCAACTGTCATTTTCCAACTGTCATTTTCCAACTGTCATTTTGTTTTCAACTGTCATTTTTCCAACTGTCATTTTCCAACTGTCATTTTCCAACGTCATTTTTCCAACTGTCATTTTCCAACTGTCATTTTCCAACTGTCATTTTCAACTGTCATTTTTCCAACTGTCATTTTTTTTCCAACTGTCATTTTTCCAACTGTCATTTTCCAACTGTTATTTTTCCAACTGTCATTTTCCAACTGTCATTTTCAACTGTCATTTTCCAAATGTCATTTTTCCAACTGTCATTTTTTTTCAACTGTCATTTTTCCAACTGTCATTTTCACTGTATTTTCAAATGTCATTTTCCAACTGTCATTTTTTCCCAACTTCATTTTCCACTTCATTTTCCAACTGTTTTTCAACTGTCATTTTTCCAACTGTCATTTTTCCAACTGTTCATTTTTTCAACTGTCATTTTTCCAACTGTCATTTTTCCAACTGTCATTTCCACTGTCTTTTCCAACTGTCATTTTTTTAACTGTATTTTCAAATGTCATTTTCCAAATGTCATTTTACAACTGTCATTTTCCAACGTCATTTTTTTTACAACTGTCATTTTACAACTGTAATTTTCCAAACTGCATTTTCCAACTGTCATTTTCCAACTGTCATTTGTTCCAACTGTCATTTTTCCAACTGTAATTTCCAACTGTCATTTTTCAACTGTCATTTTTCAACGTCATTTTATTTTCAACTGTCATTTTTCCAACTGTCATTTTCCAACTGTCATTTTCCAACTGTCATTTTCCAACTGTCATTTTCCAACTGTCATTTTTCCAACTGTCATTTTTCCAACTGTCATTTCCAACTGTCATTTTTCCAACTGTCATTTTTTTCAACTGTCATTTTTCCAACTGTCATTTTCCAACTGTCATTTTCCAACTGTCATTTTTCAAAAATGTCATTTTCCAACTGTCATTTTCCAACTGTCATTTTCCAACTGTCATTTTCCAGTCATTTCCAACTGTCTTTTTTTTTTTCCAACTGTCATTTTTCCAACTGTCATTTTCCAACTGTCATTTTCCAACTGTCATTTTCCAAGTGTCATTTTCCAACTGTCATTTTCCAACTGTCATTTTTCCAACTGTCATTTTTCCAACTGTCATTTTCCAACTGTCATTTTTTCCAACTGTCATTTTCCAACTGTCATTTTTCCAACTGTCATTTCCAACTGTCATTTTTTTTCAACTGTCATTTTCCAACTGTCATTTTCCAACTGTCATTTTCCCAACTGTCATTTTTCCAACTGTCACTTTTTTTCCAACTGTCTTTTTCCAACTGTCATTTTTCCAACTGTCATTTTTCCAACTGTCATTTTTCCAACTGTCATTTTTTTCCATTGTCATTTTTAAACTGTCATTTTCCAACTGTCATTTTTCCAACTGTCATTTTCACAACTGTCATTTTTTTTCCAACTGTCATTTTTCCAACTGTCATTTTTCCAACTGTCATTTTCCAACTGTCATTTTTTTTCCAACTGTCATTTTCCAACTGTCATTTTCCAACTGTCATTTTTTTCCCAACTGTCATTTTCCAACGTTATTTTTTTCAACTGTATTTTTCCAACTGTCATTTTCCAACTGTCATTTTTCCAACTGTCATTTTTTTCCCAACTGTCATTTTACAAACTGTCATTTTCCAACTGTCATTTTCCAACTGTCATTTTCCAACTGTCATTTTTTTTCAATTGTATTTTTTTTAACTGTCATTTTCCAACTGTCATTTTTTTTCCAACTGTCATTTTTCAACTGTCATTTCCAACTGTCATTTTTTCCAACTGTCATTTTCCAACTGTCATTTTTTTTCCAACTGTCATTTTCCAAACTGTCATTTTCCAACTGTCATTTTCCAACTGTCATTTTCCAACTGTCATTTTCCAACTGTCATTTTTCCAACTGTCATTTTTTTTTCAACTGTCATTTTTCCAACTGTCATTTTTCCAACTGTCATTTTTTTCCCAACTGTCATTTTTACAACTGTCATTTTCCAACTGTCATTTTTCCAACTGTCATTTTCAACTGTCATTTTTTTCCAACTGTCATTTTTTCCAACTGTCATTTTCCAACTGTCATTTTTCCAACTGTCATTTTTCAACTGTCATTTTCCAACTGTCATTTCCAACTGTCATTTTCCAACTGTCATTTTTCCAACTGTCATTTTTTCCAACTGTCATTTTTCCAACTGTCATTTTCCAACTGTCATTTTCCAACTGTCATTTTTCCAACTGTCATTTTTACAACTGTCATTTCAACTGTCATTTTTCCAACTGTCATTTTCCAACTGTCATTTTTTTTCCAACTGTCATTTTCCAACTGTCATTTTCCAACTGTCATTTTCCAACTGTCATTTTTCCAACTGTCATTTTTTTTCCAACTTCATTTTCCAACTGTCATTTTCCAACTGTCATTTTCCAACTGTCATTTCCAACTGTCATTTTTCAACTGTCATTTTCCAACTGTCATTTTTCCAACTGTCATTTTCCAACTGTCATTTTTCCAACTGTCATTTTTTCCAACTGTCATTTTTCCAAACTGTCATTTTCCAACTGTCATTTTCCAACTGTCATTTTTCCAACTGTCATTTTTTTTCCAACTGTCATTTTCCAACTGTCATTTTCCAACTGTCCTTTTCCAACTGTCATTTTCCAACTGTCATTTTCCAACTGTCATTTTTCCAACTGTCATTTTTTTTCCAAGGTCATTTTTTCCAACTGTCACTTTCAACTGTCCTTTTTCCAACTGTCATTTTCAACTGTCATTTTTTTTCAACTGTCATTTTTCCAACTGTCATTTCCAATGTCATTTTCCAACTGTCAATTTTCCAACTGTCATTTTTTTCCCAACTGTCATTTTCACAACTGTCATTTTCCAACTGTATTCCAACTGTCATTTTTCAACTGTAATTTTTTTCCAACTGTCATTTTTCCAACTGTCATTTTCAACTGTCATTTTCAACTGTATTTTTCACTGTCATGTTTTTTCCAACTGTTCATTTTTCCAAGGTCATTTCCCAACTGTCATTTTCCATGTCATTTTTCAAAGTTATTTTCCAACTGTCATTTTTTTTCCAACTCTCATTTTTCCAAACTGTCATTTTCCAACTGTCATTTTTTTCCAAGCTGTTATTTCCAACTGTCATTTTTCCAACTGTCATTTTCCAAATGTCATTTTTCCAACTGTCATTTTTTTTCCAACTGTCATTTTTCCAACTGTCATTTTCCAACTGTCATTTTCCAACTGTCATTTCCAACTGTCATTTTTCAACTGTCATTTTTTTCCAACTGTCATTTTCCAACTGTCATTTTTCCAACTGTCATTTTCCAACTGTCATTTTTCCAACTGTCATTTTCCAACTGTCATTTTCCAACTGTCATTTTTTTTCAACTGTCATTTTTCCATGTCATTTTCCAACTGTCATTTTCCAACTGTCATTTTTCCAACTGTCATTTTTTTTCCAACTGTCATTTTCCAACTGTCATTTCCAACTGTCATTTCCAACTGTCATTTTTTCAACTGTCATTTTTCCAACTGTCATTTTCCAACTGTCATTTTCCAACTGTCATTTTCAACGTTATTTTTCAACTGTCATTTTTTTTTCCAACTGTCATTTTCCAACTGTCATTTTTTTCCAACTGTCATTTCCAACTGTCATTTTTCAACTGTCATTTTCCAACTGTCATTTTTCCAACTGTCATTTTTTCCAAACTGTCATTTTCCAACTGTCATTTCCAACTGTCATTTTCCAACTGTCATTTTTCCAACTGTCATTTTTCCAACTGTCATTTTCCAACTGTCATTTTTTTCCAACTGTCATTTTCCAACTGTCATTTTCAACTGTCATTTTCCAACTGTCTTTTTTTCCAACTGTCATTTTTCCAACTGTATTTTCCAACTGTCATTTTCCAACTGTCATTTTCCAACTGTCATTTTCCAACCGTCATTTTTCCAACTGTCATTTTTTTTCCAAGTCTTTTTCCAACTGTCATTTTCCAACTGTCTTTTCCAAATGTCATTTCCAACGTCATTTTTTTTTTCAACTGTCATTTTTCCAACTGTCATTTCAATGTCATTTTCAACTGTCATTTTTCCAACTGTCATTTTTCCAACTGTCATTTTTCCCAACTGTCATTTTTCCAACTGTCATTTTCCAACTGTCATTTTTCCAACTGTAATTTTTTTTTCAACTGTCATTTTTCCAACTGTCATTTTCCAACTGTCATTTTCAAACTGTCATTTTTCCAACTGTCATTTTTTTTCCAACTGTCATTTTTCCAACTGGTCATTTCCAACTGTCTTTTCCAACTGTCATTTTTTCCAACTGTTATTTTTTCCAACTGTCATTTCCAACTGTCATTTTTTTTCCAACTGTTATTTTCCAACTGTCATTTTTCCAACTGTCATTTTCCAAATGTCATTTTTCCAACTGTCATTTTTCCAACTGTCATTTCCCAACTGTCATTTTCCAACTGTCATTTTTCCAACTGTTATTTTTCAAACTGTCATTTTTTTTCCAACTGTCATTTTCCAACTGTCATTTTTTTCAACTGTCATTTTCCAACTGTCATTTTTCCAACTGTCATTTTCCAACTGTCATTTTTCAATTGTCATTTTTTCCAATGCATTTTCCAACTGTCATTTTCCAACTGTCATTTTCCAACTGTCATTTTCCAACTGTCAATTCCAACTGTCATTTTTCCAACTGTCATTTTTTTTTCAACTGTCATTTCCAACTGTCATTTTCCAACTGTCATTTTTTCAACTGTCATTTTTTTTTCCAACTGTCATTTTTACAACTGTCATTTTCCAACTGTCATTTTCCAACTGTCATTTTCCAACTGTCATTTTCAACCGTCATTTTTCCCAACTGTCATTTTTTTTCCAAGTGTCATTTTCCAACTGTCATTTCCAACTGTCCTTTTTCCAACTGTCATTTTCCAAACTGTCATTTTGTTTTCAAACTGTACATTTTTCCAACTGTCATTTTCCAACGTCATTTTCCAACTGTCATTTTTCCAACTGTCATTTTTCCAACTGTCATTTTTTTCCAAACGTCATTTTCCAACTGTCATTTTGAACTGTCATTTTCCAACTGTCATTTTTCCAACTGTCAATTTTTCCAACTGTCATTTTTCCAACTGTCATTTTCCAACTGATTTTCCATACTTTCAAACTGTCATTTTTCCAAAATGTCATTTTTTTTCCAACTGTCATTTTTCCAACCGGTCATTTCCAACTGTATTTTCCAACTGTCATTTTTCCAACTGTATTTTTCCAACTGTCATTTTTTTCAACTTCATTTTCCAACTGTCATTTTCCAACTGTCATTTTTTTCCAACTGTTACTTTTCCAATGTCATTTTTTCCAACTGTCATTTTCCAAATGTAATTTTTCCAATGTCATTTTTTTTTCCAACTGTATTTTTCAACTTCATTTTCCAACTGTATTTTCAACTGTAATTTTCCAACTGTCATTTTCCAACTGTCATTTTTTTCCAAATGTTTTTCCAACTGTCATTTTTCCAACTGTCATTTTCAACTGTCATTTTCAAACTGTCATTTTCCAACTGTCATTTTTCCAACTGTCATTTTTTCCAACTGTCATTTTTCCAACTGTCATTTTCCAACTGTCATTTTCCAACTGTCATTTTTCCAACTGTCATTTTTTCAACTGTCATTTTTCCAACTGTCATTTTTCCAACTGTCATTTTCCAACTGTCCTTTTTTCCAACTGTCATTTTCCAACTGTCATTTCCCAACTGTCATTTTTCCAACTGTCATTTTCCAACTGTCATTTTTCCAACTGTCATTTTTTCCAAACTGTCATTTTTCAAATGTCATTTTTTCAACTGTCATTTTCCAACTGTCATTTTCCAACTGTCATTTTCAACTGTCATTTTTCCAAATTGTCATTTTTTTTCCAACTGTCAT